>SNQJ01S0073328.1:13920-26557 GCA_010110895.2 Picea sitchensis | reverse complement strand
ACATTCTAAAACAAAATGCATGAGTGGAAGACTAACAAATGAAGGTTGACCATTATGATAATTGAATGGTAATGTGCAGAATGCACAGGTTCATGACTCATGATGAAAAAAAAGGTATGCTATTGGAGCATGTTGATGTATCCAATAGGTTAGGGCGAGCCTAACCAAGGCTGCTCAAGTTAAGGAGCAGGAACATCCCAACAGGGAGTAGATTGCATAAGAAAAGAAGGAGAAAAAGGGGGAATAATTTTTCGCCCTAAAAGTTCTGAATTGTTTAACAGGATTGTACGCCTTAGAAGAGCAGCTGTGGAAACAAGTACAACTGGAAAAAGGGAAAATAAACCAATGAGTAAGTTTGAATGAATAGGCTTGGTTAAGCCGTGATAAGTAAAGGCAGTGAGGCCTTGAGAAAATAACTTAGTTGGACTGAAAGTCCAAGACTATGTGGAAGGAGTGGGTGAGAGAAGAGTTCCTTGATTGTTTATTGTATTTCTCTGGTACGAGAAATTGATTTACTAATGCAGGTAAGTGGTTTGGCATAAGGATGTTGATGGTTGTATGGCTATAGACTACAATTGAAAATTGTATCATGATTTCACTAGCTAACACATTAAGGATAATGTGATGAAGTGCATAAAGATATGCTAGGACATATTTGAAAATGTTTTATTGATTTGAATGCTATGATACAAGCATTTTTATTTTACATGACAATTAATATAACTTTGATGTATGTCACATGTAGAAAGAAATTAGAGATGTTGAGAAAGAAAGTTTCCAAAGATGGACAACCTCAAGCAGAGGACGAATATGAGAAGGTTGTTGTTATAATATTTTTGAAGGGACTTTAAAAGTCCCCATAAATCATCACTGATGAGGTAATATCAGAGAGGGTGCTAGCAGCCAGAGTAGGTATAAAAATGGTCATACCTATGTGGCATAAGGTATGAAGGAATTTAGAAAGAATCGCTTCTGAAAGGATTTCATTATCTTAAAGATATGCAAATAATTTTTGAGTGGCTGTTGTATTCCATTACTACCCAAGCAGGGTAAGATTCAGGAAAGAAGAATCTAAATAATAGAGAGAAGAATTCTATTCCAGTCAAGGATGAGTTATAATCCTTGCAAGAAAATGCATGAGTAAGGAGTACCATGGCAATAATGACCAATCTAGGGAGATTGGGAATAAATGTGCTCATGGTTAGCACATTGCATGGAATGCATTAAGGAAATGCATGTTTGCATAAGAGGGAAGAAAATGGATTTTCCATTGAGGAAGGAGGACCTTCCAATACTCCACTTGAATTACGTAGTTGTTAAAGAAAAGAAAATTTGGGTGGCCATGAGTGTTGGAACCCTGGTTACTAATGAAGTAAGAATGCTTTGGTGCATTCAAGAGCAACTTTTAGTTTCATATGTGCTGATTTGGGATCATGATCAGCATGTAGCAGGAAACACAATCCTGCTTCAATAATGAACGAGAATGAATAATCCATATGGTGAAGAGGTTGGTTAAGCTCCAACACACCATGACAAAGTGCTTGTCATAAAGTGTGGCAAACTTGAAATCAATGCAAGGGTGCATTGGGTATGAATGTGGCCATGAATATTGGCACATTGATTAAAGTCATTCGATATTTGAATTGCATTTGTAAAATTTAGTATGTTGAAAGGATGCATACGTAAATAGTGTTATTTTATTTTTATTTGTATCCTTGAATAGATGAAGATGACTTGGACTATTAGTATGCATATTTTTGAAAATATAAAGTGCATGAAAACTAACAATTTGTTTGGCTGAGGAATGTTGAAATTGTAGGAAGAAAAGGGTCTTGGATATGGCAGTGTTGTAAGCCCATAAGGAAGACCAATTTCCTGCTAAGCCAGACTTCTATGGGAAGAAAACAAAATCCCACACTTGTGAATCTGGTTCCTGTGTGGAACAAATCTAAAAATAAATGTGGAATTTCGAAATTTGTGGGTGACAGATTTGCAAGAAAATTTTGAATTTGAAATTAATGATAATATCTCATAATTTATGTACACCTGTAATACAGGTGAGACAAAAAGGAACTGTCTTGGGAGGACATGTGAAGGATGTCAAGATGAAAAGCATGAAAAAGGCTACTGTTAAGACATGAGAACCTTGTGGTAAGCCATGATCGCCCTAGAATATGTTGTGTTGTGTAAACACAAGCCAGAGGGACGCCTCGACAGATCAATTCTGAGGAACGCCTCGACTGTAAGGATCAATGAAGTATTTATAACTATTCATGTGTGAGAAATCCTTGGCAAGGCAAGATGGATCGCTCGAGGGACTGTATAGCAAAGAAGGGGATGCCTGAGCCTGGGCCTAGAGGGTGAGTGACTGCAAGGAAGATGAGACTATGACAATTCTTATAAACCATTGATTGGGATCATGCACACAATGGGTATGTCCAGGAAAAACAATGAGTCAAGATAACAAGACATCCATGTGGATGTGAATCCACGAACTGCACAGATAAGTATTATGCTAGATTTTAAAATTTTCCTCTTGAATTTTGCACAACAATAAAAAAATTCCGCATGAAATTGTGATTAATATGCTTGTTGTCCAATATTATTGAAGCCAAGTGACAAATACCAAGATTCTAGAAAGGACCTGACCAAGGAAGAGGATCAAGATTTCTAAAAATGTTGAATGACAAAGGCATGACGGGTGTTACTAAGAAAGAACACCGAGGACGATGTTCCTTTTTAAGGGGGAGGGGATTGTAATACCCCTGTTTCCCCCAACTTGTAATTAATCATTAATTATGATTACCATGTTATGGCATGTGAACAATGTAAATGTATTATTTTCTAGATTTCCAATAACTGACTGTGGGGGAGTGAAGCCTTGAAGTACTAGCCATCATATCACTAGAGGAAAAGAGTGAGGAAATTGTGGAGAGGGTTCATTATGTCAAAATGACCCAAATTTCTCCTTGCTGAAATAATAAGCCTCATCTTGATCCCAAGGAGAAATCAATTAATAATATAAGGACTAGTGGTTGAATAATCAACTACCCCAATGAATGGAAGCATGGAGGATCTGGCCAGGGAGGCAAAAAATGATCAGCCCGAAGTACCACAGAGGGAAGTTTTTCCTGCGGGCCCAAACTGACCCGAGTTTCCTTCTGACAGAAGGAACATGACAAGTCCATAACCTTCCTAAGGAGGAGAAAGGCATGAAAGAATACATGCAAAGGAAAACAAGAAGGAGACACACCCAAAGGGGAATGCACGACCCATATATGTAGAAGAAAACAAGAAGAGCGCGCAAGGCTCTCCAGCTCAGAAGAAGAAATGGAAGCTTGACAAGTTGTTCTGGTTACTAGAGAGAATAAGAGAAAGGATCTTTGAGAACTTACAGAAAACATGACCTGAGAAAAAGATCACGAGCTTGATGTTGAGGGAGCATCTGATAAACCTCGCAGAGGCTGTGGCAAAGAGAGAGAGAGAGAGTCTCTAAGGAATTGCAAGAGTTGTTGTGATAGAGAGAAGTCTCTGAGAAACTGCAAATGGTCCCTAGTGATATCATGGCTTGGCACGGGGGTGGCCAAAGTGATAAGAATGAATTCCTTTGAGTCTATGGTTGGGTGGAAAGGCGAACACCCACAGTCAGTTGGTCAGCGATCGACTGTAATAGATAAGTATTTTATTTTCCCTATGCACTTGGATTGAAATTCATGATTTGAATGTTTGTAATTGTGATTAATTGTGCTTCCCATGAAATTAATGGTTATAATTCTTACTACTCTTTTGTAAGTCGTTTCATTTGAATGGGTGTAAGGTGACAAGTTTGGCCTCTAGGATGGATCAAAAATACCTCCCCTTGTTTTGGACCTTAAGTTCTGTGAATTGGAGGCAGCTCCCTTCAAACCAGTTGTCCAAGAGACCACGTGCTCATGCCCATGGCCCTAATCCTAATCTTGGCTAAGAGTTAAAGAGTGTAGCCTTTAGTGCTTGACAAAGTACCATAGGACCAGTTCCATGGAACCCTTCGCTACACTAAAAAAGGAGCTAAGTCATTCAAGACTCCAGGAGTCCGGAACTTTGGGGTGAATGAAAACTGCAACGTCCAAACACGCCGAAGGCAACCTGTAGGACTGATAACTTAATGGATGATCGATGACTGGCAGCCAGTTACCCGTAATCATGGGATTTGTCCCCTTGCTAAACCCCCAATCATCTTCTCAGTCACAAAGTAACGTGAGCCACAAATCCGAGGGTATTCAGGAGTTCCCTTGCTGTTAGATTTACGCTGAGGTAAGTCCGGCGAAGTTCTACTTCGAGAGAATAGATATGTGATAGCACTAAACTCCCCAAACTCTAGAGTTACGAAGTGATGAGAGTCGTGGATCTTGGGAGTTGGTTAAGAACCCCTCTTAACCATCCGATTATCCAATGGAGGGACCCACGTACGGTACTTCAACAGAGTCTTACTTCGGGAGAGCGGAGTGGCCATAATGTCGAAAGCCCCGAAGGTTGGAGCTGTGAAGTGACGAGGACCGTAGATCTAGGGACCCTTTGGGATTTCCCCTAACTACTAGATCTAGACCATATTCATCCCAATGCTAACTACTTCTGGATCAAGGAGGAAGTCACACCACAGATCCTATGAACGCCGAAGTTACGAAGTAACGTAGGCCATAGACCTAGGGGTTACGTGGACACACCTTGATCGTGAGATCAAAGGGCTTGGAAGGCTATCAGCCCAGGGTGACATGGGATGTTGACGTCACCCAGGGTGATGTGGAGCCACGTTTGATGTGCCACGTGTCACCTGGATTCGTACGTTTCGCAGACCCTATGTGCCCATTTAAATGTGACACGTGTCACCCACTATAAGGGCCACGTGTCATCTTGGCCTTGTCACGTGTCACCTCTGGCACCTACTTACTTGGTCCATTTGGAAGGTGAAGTACTTGGAACCACCTATCCTTACCTCCACGTCTAGTACATCACCATGTACGAGGGTGGACCCTTCGAGAGTCTGGGACTTTGGGACTTTGGAGTTTGGGGTGTAGTATTGAGGATAGGTCGAAAGGCCCGAAGGCTAGAGCCATGTTGTGAGATTTCGGACCCTTTGGGAGTCTGAGACTTTGGGACTCCAAAGGTTTGGGGTGAAGTATCGAGGATAAGCCGAAAGGCCAGAGCCACGTGGTGAGATTTTAGGCTCCTTCGGGAGTTCGGGAATTCAGACTCCGAAGGATATGCGTACATAAAGGAAAAGGGAGGTTCAAGGCCGAAGCGTTGAACTCCCCTCTAGCCTGTGTGTTAGATGAGAATCAAATCTCGTCGTTGGATTGGACGGTGGATGGACCTTCCCTACGAGAGGTAGGAACCTAGAGATAGTACAAATGAAATGGACCCATGTGGGCGCCACGTGGCCCTCAACTAATAACGCCCAAAGAACTTTGGGAGGCCATAACTTGCAAACCAGAGGTCGGATTTGATCATGGTAGCAGTGGTTAGAAAGATACAATCGAGTAGAAGAGGATGAATACCTCGGGCAAAGAATTCGAGATTATTAGAGTAAGCCAAATTTTGATTCCCCATCCCTAGAAAGGGTACTTAGGGATTGGGTGTGTTACAATATGGTGTTAAATCCTTTATGGAAGGTAGGACATGCTCCTCCTCTTGATCCAACATGGAGGGCTCATAAAGTTTGAGATTCTCCACATTCACTATTGAGTAAATGTGCATGTATAGGGGTACACTGAATCTGTAGGATTTATCTCCCACCTTTTCCAATACCTCAAAAGGACCATATCATAGAGCCTTGATCTTCTTACCAGGACATTGTAGCCTTTCCTTATTCATTTGTTACCATACCCTGTCTCCCACTCTAAATGTTCTCTCTATTCTCTATAGGCATTATCTCCCACCTTTTCCAATACCTCAAAAGGACCATATCACAGAGCCTTGATCTTCTTACCAGGACCCTATAGATTTTCCTTATTCACCTAATACCATACTTCATCTCCTACTCTAAATGGTCTTTCTGTTTTGTGTTCGTCATGTATAGCCTTGCACTTTTCCTGTGACTTATTCAACATCTTTTTTACTTGTAAATGGATTTGCCTGATCTTCTCAACAAAATTTGTTGCTTTTATTGCATCTCCTGTGAGGTCCTTCCTTACTCCTCCTTGTTGTCCATATAAAATATCTAAGGGTGAAGGTGGAAAATATCCAAAGCAAGTTTCAAAAGGTGAATTACCATTAGAAGTGTGGATTGTTCTATTATAAGAGTGTTTTACATAGATCATATTTTCATCCCAAATATTCAGATGCTTTTGATTGTAACCACTCAAAAGTTGCACCAAAGTCCTGTTGACTACTTATGTCTGCCCATCTATCTATGGATGGAATGTTGTAGACCTCTTGAGCTTAGTGTCCATCTTCTCCCACAATGTAGTCTAGAAGGAACTAAAAAACTTGGTGTCCCTATCTGAGATGATGCTCCTTGATATCCCAAAGTGCACCCAAATATATTCAAATAACAAGTTTGTTGCTTTATGTCCCTTGATGGTCTTTTTACAAGGCATGAGGATGCACATTTTGTTGCACCTTTCAACTACCACAAATAAATAGTCATGTCCCTTCGCATGGTTCATAAACCACCCACACAATCCATGAAAACACTTTCCCAAGGTCTGGTGGGTACTGGTACGGGATGGTATAAACCTTGCTTCATGTTAGTGGGCTTGCTAGTACAACAAATTTTACATCCTATAATATATCATACTACATCTTCTTGCATGTTGGGCTAGTACACATACCTCTATATGTTGGCAACCTTGGAGGTGTGAACCTCTCTGATAAGTTGAAGTCGTTCACCTTTAGGAATGAAAAGTTTGTTAAGCTTGTAGAGTAGACCATTCTGGAAATGACAATCAACCTTGTTGTCACCTTCTTCTATATCTATTCATCCATGTAGTTTTTGAAACACCTCATTGAATTCCTCATCTTCTATGTATGCCTCTTTGTATGCATCATGGGTAAAAGGCTCCATGTGCATAAGAGCTCTCAAAGTTGCAATCTTGGATGTGGGTGGTCATGAAAGCATGTATGCCAACTTGTTCGTGCTACACTTCTTATACTTTATGACCAAATGAAATTGTTGTAAGAACCCCATCTATTTGCAGTGCCTAGTTTGTTGTAACTTACTCTAGGCTTGCAAATACTGGAGCAACTGGTGATCTATGTGGATGATGGTCTCTTTTCCCATCAGATAGTTCTTCCACTTTTTGACAACTTGTACCAAGGCATAGAGCTCATTTTTGTAGGTGGGGTAGTTGAGGACCACCCCATGAAATAATTCATAATCATAGCAAACAGGCCTTCCTTCCTACATCAGGATTGCTCCCATGACATACCCACTTGCATATGTCTCCACTTTGAAGGGCTTCTGCAAGTTTGGCAGTGTAAGCATTGGTGCTCAATTGATCTTTCTCTTCATCTCATCAAAGGCATTATGTTGATTCTTCCCGTATTGGAAAATCTTATTGTTTGTTGTTATTTTACAGAGTGGTGCAACTACTGCTAAAAACGAAGCTATGAACTTCCAAAAGTACTGTGTTGCCCCAATAAATCTCCTAACTTATGAGCAATTTGTAATAACTTCCCATTTCATGATGGCCTCCATCTTGGCGGGATTTATCTTGAGCTCTCCTCCATCGATCACATACCCCAGATACACTAAATATTGCTGAGCAAACTCACATTTCTTGAGATTGGCTAGCAGCTAGTGCTTCTACATGGTCTCTAACACCTGCATAATATGTGATATGTGCTCCTCCCAGGTAACACTATAAACTAGTATAGTATACAAATAGACAACAACAAACGAATCTAGATAAGGGTGTAAAACATCATTCATTAGTCTCATAAATGTAGCTAGTGTGTTGCATAAACTGAATGACATAACCAACGTGTTAAGACCTAGACAAAGCCCCATTTTATGTATCAAACCTCTTATTAAACCCTATATATTGAATTATTACTTTTATAGTGTTATAATTGCATGTCGGCTAGAACCCTTCATGGTACCATTTCATTATAAATGTACCACTTTCGGGTTCAAATCTGGATGTAGTTTCCAATATTTTTCCTTAGTGTGGCCATCAATGTTGCAATGATTGCAATGGTTGTTGGGATCTTTGCACTAATGTGTAGTGGTTTTTTTCTTTTTATCTTTTCCCCCTTTCCACTTCTTCTTCCCCTCCTTGGAAGCTTCCTCGTGATATTTCTACTTGGAATTGCTTGGTTGCCCTTTCTTTTGGCTTATGTTTTCCAAGTATTGTGCCTATACACATGTCGCATCCACTATCCTTACTTGAAGAGCATCACTTACTTTCGTAGATGACTTTGTAAACCCCCCAAATACTTAAGGAGTATATCTAGGTTCTTGGGAGAGATACCCATCATGATGGTCATCTTTCTGAACTCAATGGTGTACTCCTGTACACTTTGTCCCTACCTCTGCTTGAAGTAGTTCCATCAGAGCCATTGGTCCTCTACATACCTGATAGGGTAGAATTGGGACTTGATGAGGGTTTTTAAGTCCTCCCACCTAGGTACTGGTGGATCACCCTCCAGCCTAAGTGTTTCTATATGGATTTTACACCAAGTTAAATCATGGCCCTCTGACTTCAATATAGCAAATGAAATATTTTTCTCTTCATCTATATGGTGAACGCTAAAATAAACTTCTATTTGTTGCAACCAATGATTTAGTTTTGATGCATCAATCTCACCTTGGTATGAATTTTTGTCCACTTTCACTTTCATCTTGAATAGGGAATGTGAAGGATTAACGACACTCGAACTCGACTGTTCTTTCCCAGGTTCTTTTTGTGACTCGTTTTCTAGGTCTTCATTGTCTCCTAATTTCCCCTATGATCCGATCTCTAAGTTAGAGCCTCCAACATCTCTTAATGGTCTAAGATTTCTTGCTAGGGCCACTATGAGGAGGTTCATATTGTGGTTGATATCGACTACCCGTCCTTCCAACCTCTCAAATATTTCTTTCGATGGATCTCGAGGGTTGTTATAAACATAGTCATTTGCCATAGCTAGGGTTTCTGCAACTTCTCTTTAAGTTGATTCCTGGATTCTGCAACTTCCCACAAATACCCAAAAGAAAACCTGTTATGATACTAATATGATTTGTAGACTATCATGGATATTCCACTGGAACAGTTCGTCACAACAAATCTGATAAATAAAATTAAAATCTACACTATGAAGGTTAAATTCTTTTAGATTCCAAAATATTTAGTTACTAATTTTTTGTTTATGCATAAAATAGATAAAATGCATAAAACAGAGAACAATAAAATACAATCACACACCATCCACAAAATAACACAAATATTTTCTCTAGGAAACCCTTACAGGAGAAAACTCGGCTAGAAGGTGAGGATGCTCTGCTCTCTTTTCTCTAGTATGGAAATAATGCAAGTACAAAGGAGAAGGCACTCTCTATGGAGTTACTTGTGACCTACAACCTGTTATGATGCTACAGAACATTAACCCCCTTTGTTATGCTCTCTAATTTCCCACTCCCAATTGTTTTGACATTCTAGAATCTTATTGAAATTCCTCGCGTGGATAGCCCCATATGCATAAGTAACAAAGGTTGATGTGGCATTCTCTTGTACCATGGTGGTCAACACGATAGGTCAACTTACATGAGGCATAAATTTTGCATATGAGCTCTGATTGGTGCATGGTCTGCATCGTTGGAAAGTTCTCAAAGTGTAGAACACTAACAAGGGCCTGTGCATAATTTTCAAACACTAGAAGCCCCAAAAATGCCATTTAATGCCTCAAAATGTCTTCGAAAATTTCTAGACTCCAATTTTCCAAACTAGGACCTTCCACTAAAATGACTCTACAAGTTTATTCCTCCAATTTTTTCCACTCTAAAAGCATCGAGATAGATGACAAAAAATATAATGATCCAATCTGGATCACTACATGAGGATGCTAGCTTGGAAACTGAAAAAACTCATGTAGCCTTTGCCTTTACTACAAGGTCATTCACGGATTTTAGGTAAGTGATGCCTTGTTCTTATATATTGGATCATTGATAAGGAATAAAACCGACACTGATGAATCAACTAGGTATAGATTCTCTATCCACATTTGTATTTGATCCACCAATTACATAATGCCTCACGTATGCAATTCTAGATAGAGAGCCTCTTAACTCTATATCTTGTTGACTAACGAATGAATTTTTGAAGAGAGAACAATTTGGTAGAAATATGTTATTCTGAATAGAGAATCATCCAGAATAAGAAATTCAAAATTGTTATTAGAGAAGTGTAAATACAAACAACGAATGTAGAATTTGAAACTTCGTAATTCTAAATAGATAATAGGATAATTTAGAATTCCATAATTCCAAATAAAGAAGGTAGAATTCAGAATTACATAATTCCCCACAAAGCACACAAAATTTGGAATTTCATAATTCCAAAAGAGAAGGCATAATTATGAATCTTTCAAGTCTAATAAAAGAAGGTAGAAATTGTAATCCTCAAAAAATGTGCAAGACAATGTCACCAATTGGGTTTTTAAACGATGGAAAACAGAAGTAAAAAATTGATAGTGACAAGCCTTATTGACACTCCAAATACACTTTGACATCATTGTACTTCAAAACTTTTCATTCTGGTAAAGTGAAAAGTGATTGTCGATGGGTGATCATCAACACTAGCCTTTCACTTTCACATCGGTGCCTTGACTTCACTTTTGTTTCGACACTCCGATTTCACTTTCTGCGTTGACGCCTTGACTTCACTTTTGTTTTTCCACTTTGATTTCACTTTCTATATTAGTGCTCTAACTTCACATTTTACATCGATGATCTTCTTTCATTTTTGTTTTGGCACTCTAATTTCACTTATCGCACCAAATTTTACTTTCGTGCAAAACATCATATTGCCAAAGTTTACTTTTGTGCGAAATACCGCATTGCACCAAAGTTTAGTTTCATGCAATACATCACATCGCACCAAAGTTTACTTTCGTGTGATACATCACACTTCCCAAAGTTTTCCCTCCCTGGTGGCAAAGAAAATTTCATGTGTGTGACATATCGCATGGATTGAAAGTTTATAAGGGTGTGACATGTCACACTAAAATATGTTTTGTTGCGATACTCAATGCTCCAAAGACATGTCACACTCTAAATAACTTCACCAATTTTAAAATAAAATAATTTCAATTGCAATACTCTAAATAACTTCACCAATTTTCAAATAAAATAATTTCAATTGCAATATCTTCATGATTCTTATAATAACATTAATATGAAAACTCCCATTGAATTACTTTGGCACTACCATTTGCCCATTAGGGACACCAGAGTGTGAGGGAGATGTGTAATTATATTTAAAAATTCAAAAGTGATATTTAATTTATCTAATAATTACAATTAATAAAAATAATTTATTTTCTTGAGTATGAAGTTAAATTGCAATAGTGTTTTAGTATTTAAGTTTCTTGTTTAAAGTTAAATAATAATTATTTTTAAATCTTACATATTTTTTTATAGTCTTAACTATGATCAAATGATATCTAATAGATACTAATCAGTCACTAAAATTCTTTTTTTATTTTCAAATATAACTTAAAACTACATCTAATTAGCTAAAAATTTACCTTTAATATACAACGTGAGTGGGCCTAATGGTTAAGAACATGTGTTTCCTCTTAAGACGTCACAAGTTCAAATCTAGAGAGGGGTAGGCTATGTATATCTCCGTAAACTTTACCAGTCAAATCGTTGGGCGGAGGGGGTCCCTTGTCCCACAAACAAGGGGATCTCATACACCAATTTGGTGTCAATTTGATGTGTCTTGGCCTTGACCTTAAAAATAGATTATTATTATTATTGTTATTAATATATCCAAACCACAAATACCTTTAAGGAACCAATAACCAATATTATAAACTTTTTTTTTTCCACAAAATAAATAAATAATTCAAAACTTTGCAAACATTGTTGCTCTCAGCGACTTTGTACACACGAGTTGATTAGCACAGTGGGATATAAAGTAAACAGGCGAAAAAGAGTAAATGCTATTTGATGATTTGAGCAAAATGTTAATGGGCATTTGCCCACCTTAATGATGTAGATTACTATTAAATTATTTTAACAGTATTAAAACATTGAAACGATATTGTTTAACTATTTTATGAAATGGTTTGGTTTTTTTTTTTCATAATTAAGCTATATCAATTTGTATGAAATTATTATTTTTTATTGTTTAAAATTTATTTTAATATAAGAATAGATTTTACATACTAAAAACCCTAATTACTCTCCAATTATAAGAAATAATCATTATGCAAATTGAATAAATGCAAATTGGTATGTCAGTTTGTCACATTTTCCACAATTAAAGCATTATGTATGCTCTTCTATGTCGGTAAGTGGCCACAAAGTCCTTTGAATAATCTGGCCATCACTAACCATCAAGGTTCACTAGCTTTCCCAATTTGCCATGTGTAACGACCCTGCTTAAATAGATGTATAGGGATTATTAATTATAATTAATTTGATAATCTGATTGTCCTAATATGTTAGTTAAAC
>SNQJ01S0073327.1:39137-58524 GCA_010110895.2 Picea sitchensis | reverse complement strand
CAACTAAACTTATGAAAACAAGAAACTATATTTAGTCTATGAAACACTCAAATGTAATTCTGGTGGTTGTGTGAATGCCTTCGGTGGTGATGGATGATATCTCAATGACACTTGATAACAAAGGACAATTCCAACAGTATAAGCTCAATACTAATTTCAATGGCAAAATGAAAGGTGTGAAGTAAACCGTCCAATGAAAACATAGCCATGATAAAATTAATGTTAAATACCTTGCATATTCAATTATAATCCATTAACATAATGATAAGATCATCATTATCTAACTAAGGAATTTAATTGCATTTTAATCTATGAAAGGAAATTGCGTGAAATAAAACTATACTATGTCTATTTTAATCATTCAAGCTGTGATAAGAAAATGAATTAAAAACAAAGATTAGGTTATGCTTATTAAAAAGTAAATTAACAATTAATCAACAACTAAAAAAATTAAATCTATCTAAAACTAACACAAGCAAATTATGATTAAGAACTAGAATCAAATCTATCCATCCATCAAAGATCCTTGTCAAAGGAAACCCAACTAAAGCTCTGTTTTATTCTAAAAACCACTCTATTTTAAACTTGACTGTAATATCATAAATAAAAGTGTAATCTAATATCTAGATGCATATGGGGTTAGTGTAGAGACTTTCAAGTCTATTCCTAGCCTACAAAAATAATTAGTGCTAACATAATCCATCATACTAACATGCAAATGAACAATAAAACAATTAAATCACAACTAGCTAATTAAAACATAAAACATGCATGTACAAGAAATAAAAGACAATTTAAGTTATGAAATGTATGAACAACACATTGATCATCACTAGACTATTGGTGGTCCCCCCAACAAGTCGTGGCTACCCTCTACAAGCACACCACGAACTTCAGCAAGCTGAATTCACCATGAAAGTTAAAAATGCAGTTCTGGCATTATTCTGGCAATGTGAAAAATAAAAAACAGCGCACAATGAATTTATCTCCAATCTGAAGGCTATTCTACTTACTTAACAATCTAATGATCATCCTGGTAGTATTTATAGGTTTACAACCCAACTGGTCGACCACAGGAGGGTTGAACCACCTCTAAATTCGGCAAATTATAACAAATGCGGTCATAACTAACAAAATGGAAGAAGCCAATAATCGCCCTCTTTGGACAACTAAAATTGAGTTTCCTTGAGCTTAGTAGCTGGAGGGAGCGATGAAAAACAAAACCCATGTGCCTGATTTATCCACCACTAGCCGCCAATACCATAACCACCAACTCACCTTGCGTTTTTTGTGCAATACTGGATGCTGGAACGAGTGTTGGATCAAGTTTCGGACCAAGAAACATGGTGCGTTTTTCCATGTAATAGCAGAAAAACATGAATTAACTTTTGGAAACCATAAAATATGATAAATTAAACTTGATTGAATCACAAAACACGATTTATACATACCTCATGCCGATTATACCATTTTATCATAGAATTCTTCAAAAAGCTCCTTTGAAAGATATAAATGCATATGTACATATGGAAAAAAGTGTATAATAACATCAAGAAAATGATCATATCTCAGGCCCAACATTACCCCCACACTTACGATTTTCCAGGTCCCATTGCAAACAAAAAGAAGTCACCCCTCGAAACTAGGCTTGCTGAGGAGGATCGTCTTGAGAAGCCTCTCCTTCTTGGTGTGTAGGCTTAGCCTTATGCCTCTTGTGTTGCTTTAATTGTGCTCTGAGGCTGTGGTTAGATTGGGTCATCCCATCAACCAACCATTGAAGGGAGTTAATTTTTTCCTAAAGGAATGCATTGTCAAATGAAGGTGTGAATCTATTGTCTTCCTCTCTTCCAACTGTTGGAGAAGATGATGGTTTTCCCTTTGTAGCTCCTCTATAGTTGGGGCAGAATCAGTGATCTCCTAGGAAGGCTTAGGTCCTTTGAGAGATGTGGATAATTTATGAATTTTTGGATAAAGAGTGGGCATGGGTGAAGTAGGTGTGATGGGAGATTGGAAAGTTGAGGTAGGTTCTGATTGTGTTTTCCTTAGTGGCTCTAATCCATTCGTAGAGACTTCTCTAGGTTGTTTATGAGGGATATCAAGGTCGGAGGATACTTGGATAGGATCCAAAGCAGGTGGAGGCTTTACATAAGGCTTGGTTCTTATGTTCTAGGTACTCTTCCAAAAGGTTCCCTTACCAAATCAATTGGCTCCCCTCTTGTTTGTGGGAATGATGGGAATGTAAGGGGTACTTAAGAAGATGTGGCCTATATAAAGATATGATATAATCATGTTATTTAGTGTGTAGTGGATGGTACCATCGAGAAAGAACAGAAAGGTATCTCTAGGCTCAACTCATTTTCTTCTTTTGTAATTATGATGATGTTTCCATGACTAACTGCTAATGAGACCTCCCTATTACTCTTTGATAAAGACACTTGACTTACTTACTTAGGTTTCTTGGAAAAACTGTATGAGTAACCTCTAGGCTTGATAGTTATGGTATCACTTCCTTATACAGTGGTGAAGAGATTCAAGAGAAACTGCTTTATAATGCCTTAAAAAAATGTTATTTTTTGAAAAAACATGGCTAATTACAGTAAGTCAATATTCATTTGATTCTTTAACAAACAAAAAATTCAAGTATAACAATGTTGTGAAGAAATATCTTGAAACTATGTACTCTTGGTGAAATAAACACTTACAGAAACCTCTTAAAATTTCCTTATTAAAAAAAACTATTTACATATATACAGTAGGAAATATTTAAAAAAAAAATTCAAGAAAAAGGGGGGGCTTCCCCATCTACTAAGGCCAATGCCTTGTCAGCTGACATGACCTATAGAAAATCCTCTCTGGAAATGGGATTATGATAAAATTTAAGTCAGTGTCCATTTACCACAAAGGAGACTTGTCCATCGTCAATTGTTTTAATTTTTACAGCTTCATTTTCATATATAGTGTCTACCTCGTAAGGGCCCAACCAACAGGTGGTAAGTTTTCCTTTGAAGGTTTTGAACTGGGAATCAAACAACAGGGCCCAATCACCAGGCTGTAAGTGTTTATTTTTAATAAACTTCTCATGCCACTTGCTCCTCTAGTTTTGGACTAATATCGTCTGTTGGATGGCATCTTGCCTGATTTCATCCAACTCATTCAATTGTAGGGCTCATTGCCTCTGAGCCTCATCCAGGTTCAATCCTAATTATGTGGCAATGCGGAAGGTCCTTACTTGGAATTCTATAGGTAAAAGTACTTGTTTCTAGCACACTATCTCATAAGGGGTATGCCTAGTGGTATTTCTCCAAGTAGTTCGGTATGCCCACAAAGCCTCTAGGAGCCTATCATCCCAATATCAGTGATGTAACTGAACAGTCTTGGTCAATATGGCTTCCAGAACTTTGTTTGTGGATTCTACCTGACCATTGGTTTGTGGGTGGTATGGAGAAGATTTACAATGTTTAATCCCATATTTCTCTGTTAGCTCTTTCATTAGATTGGAAGTGAATTGAGTGCCTTGGTCGGTAACAATTTCAAGAGGGACACCGAAGCGGGTAAATATGTCTTCATAGATGAATTTGACAACAAACTTATCTGTGGACCTAAATAGGGCTTTTTCCTCTACCCATTTGGTGACATAGTCCGTACAAACCAAAATATTGTTCTTCCTACGGGACATGGGTGAAATTGGTCCTACAAAGTTGAGGGCCCATTTTTCGAAGGGTTCTATCATAACTTGGGCCCGTAAAGGAATTTCTTCAGCTAACGTAGGTCTACCTATCCTCTGGCAACTATCACAACTTCTCACATACTTGGCAGCATCTTTGAAAATTCTAGGCCAATAGTAACCTAAATGTAACACCTTATATGTTGTATGTTTGTCAGAGAAATGGCCACCACATGGTCCAACATGACAACTTCGTAGTATTTTAGGTACCTCTTCCTCTCAAACACATCTACGAATAATCAAATTAGAACCTGTGAGAAAAAGATCATGACCAACCCAAGAGTAATTAGCACTCTGTGTAATAATTTTTCACTTTTCATGAGGTGACAGACAAGACGGTAACTTCCTAGTGGCCAGATAGTTTTCCATATCCACAAACCATGGGGTATTGACAGAAAGGGAAAAAATATGCTCATCTAGGAAACTATCATCTACAAGGTTATCATCATCCTCATTTTTTATTTAGGAAAGAAAGTAAGCTACTACATTATTCCTTTACAGGTCGGTCAAGCACAGTGATGTTAAATTCTTGCAATAACAAGAGCCACCTAGTCACTCGGCCATTAGTTATAGGTTTATTCATGAGGAACCTAATGGCAGAATGATCAGTCTGTACAAATACTTCATAACCTGTAATGTAATGACGAAACTTGTTAATAGCATGAACAACTACCAAGAACTCTTTCTCAGTGACTGTGTAGTTCAACTTAGCAGGGAACAAGTTCTTACTTACAAAATAAATGGCATAGGACTGTTGGTCCTCTTTCTGCCCTAATACCCCTCCTATTGTTGTGTCGGAGGCATCAATGGATATATGAAATGGGAGAGTCCAATTGGACCCTCTAATAAATGGTGCCACAAACAGCTTAGCTTTCAGGGTTTCGAAGGCAGTTTGACACTACTCAGTCCAAACAAAATCAACATCTTTTATCAATAATTAAAACATAGGTGAAGCAATCTTTGTAAAATTTTCAATAAACCGTCGGTAATATCCGTCATGTCCAAGAAATCTTCTCACCTCTTTCTGAGTCTTGGGGGGTGGAAGTCTAATAATGACCTCAATCTTTGCAGGATCAACTTTTATTCCTTCAGATGAAACATGATGTCCTAGAACCACTCCTTCAGTTAGCAACATTTTGCATTTTTCATGACTTAGGGATAGGTTCATTTCCTAGCATCTGATGAGGACTTTTTCTAAGTTTTCTAAGGCTTCCTGGTAAGTGTTGCCATAAACTTTGAATTCGTCCATGTAGACCTCCACAAAATCATGAATAAATCGAAAAATATCCCTAATCTTGCTCATTGAAATGTGGCAGGAGAATTACACAATCCAAATGGTAAGACCCTATAGACATAGGTGCCCCAAGTATAGGTAAAGGTAGTCTTGTCCCGGTCCTCGGGTGTTATAAGAATATGGTTGTACCCATTGTACCCATCTAGAAAGGAGAAATACTTCTTTCCAGACAAGGTTTCTAGAACTTGGCCAGTGAAAGGAAGAGGAAAGTAGTCTTTCAAAGTGGCCTTATTGAGTTCCCAGAAATCAACACAAATTCTCCATTTTCCGGTCACTTTATTTGGAACCACTACAAGCGGAGATACCCACTTACTGTCGGAGATGGGATAGATAAATTGGACATTTAACAACTTTTGGATTTCCTCCTTGACTATGTCTTTGAGTGTTGGGTTCATCCTTCTCTGGGGTTACCTAATAGGTGTTACTTCCCCATGGGTGTATATATGATGGATGCATGTGTCAGGGTGTATACCCTTCATGTCAATGTATTCCCAGGCAAATGCTCCTGATTTTTCTTTAAGGATATCTACTAACTGTTTATGTTGGTCTCTATCTAGCCCGGATTTTATATGTAAAAATTTCCCTATACTAATCTCATAGGGCATACTATAAGACATGGCAGACTCATTGATTTCTAAAATAAAATATGTCGAAGACAAAATAGATGGATCTAATTGTTCTTCAAATTCTTCCCCAAACATGTACGCAAATTGGGGAAAAGACTATGGAAAATCCACACATGTAATAGCATAAATGAATTGGTTTAGCACATTTTCTAGTGTATGCTCCTGAAGTGCCTTTGCATGGTCACTAGGTAATATGGCTTCTTCCCAGTCTTCATTCTCATATGGACATTCAAACCACCATAGATTCTCCATAATAGGTTGAGTTGGAGGGTAAATGGTGAGATTCTGGATAGAGAGACCATTTGAGATGGTCATTTCTCCTTATCTACAGCCAATAAATGCATTGG
Source organism: Picea sitchensis (assembly GCA_010110895.2). NCBI lineage: Eukaryota > Viridiplantae > Streptophyta > Pinopsida > Pinales > Pinaceae > Picea > Picea sitchensis. The sequence goes on along the minus strand of SNQJ01S0073327.1, from coordinate 52,533 downwards.
CTGTGGCTAGACAGGGTCTTCCAAAAATAACGGGATGGCCTTGGGCAGGATCCTTTGAATGAATGACAAGAAAATCTATAGGGTACTCCCATGAGGCTAAAGTAACCATGACATCATCTAAAATCCATTTAGGCATAACCCTAGTCTTATCTACTAATTCCAAAATGGTTGGGGTAGGCCGAAGAAGAGGTTGTAACTGTAATTGTTCCAAGGTAGTAGCGGTCATAACATTGATGGTTGCCCCTAGGTATATGAGAGTGTTTCCGATGGATACCTCCTTAATGGTTATAGTCACTACGGGGTTTCCTGGATTCCCATATTTTTCTGGCTTTGGTTGCTCTGATATGTACTCAAAGATTCCTCCTACCAAGTGTATTGTAGGAGGGTCCTTTTGCTTCCTACCTGGCTTCTTGATACACAATTCTTTGACTGCCTTACTGTAGATTGGAATGTCTTTAATGGATTGAAGTAGAGGAATCTTGACACAAATATTTTTCAATTCATTCAAAATGTCAAATTCCGGTCGGATAGTAGGTTTCTCGATTACTAATCGGTTTAATTTGGGAACGTTCATTTTGGGGAAGCTTGGGTTCTTGATTCTTTAGGATAATAACATCTTCCCACCTAGTGTCATCTGTGGGTTGTTGGGTTGTTTCTTCTTCTTCTTCTTCCTGGATGACTACTGAAGGTCTCTACCTATCTAGAACTTTTCCCGACCTTAGTTGAATTTCCTGTAATGGAACAGGAGTAATGACATATGTTAGGAAGGCCTGCATCTCAACATTGTTAAGAGGTTGAGGGAGCTTATTATTAGGATTTGGCACTGGATTTTCCGGTAATAGTGTCGGTTTTGGGGAGCTTGCATTTTGATATTGTAGGGGTTTTTGTTGTGGGATAGTAAGTAAAGGTGGTGGGACAAAACTTGGCAGAAGATGCAGAGTGTTTGATGAGAACCAAGGATAAGGATGGTTGTACATAGGGATAGGTGGATCTTGAGGGTTTCCTTGGTTGTGTCCTCCCCTTCAGCCTTGAATCCAAGGATGTTGGTACTGAGTAGACCAGTTTTGCCAACCTAGTGAGTTCCACTGTTGTTGTTGACAATAGGGTGGAACTTGAGACTATAGATCTGGGTATGTGGGTTGATTCCTAGGCTTCCATGGCCTCCTAGGTCCATAAGAAGACTCCCCAAGATCTCCACTTCTATAGATGGCTAATAAACTAGGCAATGATGGACATTTTTCAGTCACATGGTCTTCTATACCAAAGCCACAAACTGAAATGTTATCTAGTGGGCACTCCCTTAAGTAATGCTTCCTCCTACATCTTGGGCAATATATGCTCATTGCTTCATTTTCCTCCTCCTATTTGTTTTTGAGTTTAAGGGTATCCAACTGGGAACCTATTGTTCTTAAGATGTCAGTCTTAAAGTTTGCTAAAAGGTTCCCTATCTCCACTCTCGTGACACCACCTGAACTAACTAGTTTTAAGCTTCTATTGTAAGGGTCTCAAACATTCTTTATTGTTTTGGATCTACTCCTTGAGTAGTTTTTACACATTTCACATATTTCAGAAAATGGTTTATGAGAAATATCACCTAATGCCATCAGCTTAAGCATCTCTAAATATTCTTCTAAAATTCCCTTAAGGAAAAGATCCCTAACTGCATCCTCTAGGAGGTCATGGTATTTTGACTTCTAGGAGATATAACCAAATCTTTCCATATAGCCTTCAAGGGTCTCGTCTTCTAACTATTGGAATTTAAATATGTCATTACAAGACTCTTTGGTCTTGCAGTAATCTTGGTACTTCTTAAGAAATATGTCTTTCGTGGATTCCTAAGACCTAATACTGGATTCTCCCAACGCCATGAACCATCTTAATGCAGAGTCTTTGAGGGTGGCAGGAAAGAGTTTTAATTTCTGGGCATCTTGCACATAGTTGTAGCTCATGCACAAGATGTCAAATTCAAATAGGAAGGTGTTTGGATCTTCACTATTTTTACCATAAAAGGTAGGCAGTGCTGAGAGAGGAATATTCTTCATGTTTACATTTGGAGTGGTGTCTAAAATCGGAAATCCGAAGGTAGTTTCGGTTTGGTTTCCATTTTCTTCTTCCTCCCCATGTCTTACATTTTTATGGTCCTCCTGATCACCCATATTGGTTTGGTTTCCAAAAAGAGAGTACCTAAGTGGTTTTATCTTTGAAGGGAACAACGTTTCTCTTTTATTAAAAGGTCTTCCTACTGATTGGATGTCTGGGACTCCACTCGAGCCGGTTGAGATTATCAGTGCCAAAGTTTCTGTGTCAATTTAAGAGATAATTACATTGGCTGAGCTACCAAACAAAATATTCACCTATTCAAGGTCTATGATATCCTTAAAATTAGAGTCCCCTGGTGGTGGTGTAATATAAAATGTTGTATTGTTTGGTTCTATGGATGAATTGAGTGGTCTTGCTTCCTTTCCTAGTATGATTGATACTTCAATTTTGCGTTCTATAGTGCTCCCTATGTTAGTCCCTTCAGAGACTATTTTATCTCTTTGGGTTGAGCTAGCTCCTGTTTTTCGGTATCGGTCTGCGGATTTTACAAGTGGAACATTCCTTCCCCCAAAGAGAACGGAAGGAACCTTGGTTGAAAGGTCTGATTTTGATTTAATGTATCTACCTTGTGGGTCTCTAGGCCTATTCATGAAAGAAAGAAAAAACAAAAAGAAAAAGCTACCATTTTATTCCTAGGTCTATTCATGAAAGAAAACAGAAAGAAAAACTACTATTGGGTTTGGGGGAACCTGTTATAGCAGATGCGCAGGTTCTTACCTTCTGTCTTAAAGTTCCCCTACCACCAAACTAATGATAAGGTATAAGGATGATCTAATTCTCTAATTACTTCTTACCTTAAGACAACTCCCCGGCAACGACACCAAAATGTTAGGTGATTTATATGTACTAAAAAGACACTAAACTACCCTCAATTAAATCGTCAACCCGGGGTAAGTAAAGTTAGAGTTGTAGAAAAATATATGCCAAAGGTAAAAGGTTGGTAGGAGTATATTCTAACTAAGGGAAGCAGCTATCTAAGGCTAATCTACTCAAACAAACCTATCTAATGAGAAAACCCTACTAGGCAAAATGAAAACTAGGTAACTGAAGCACTTTTGGGCCAAGGATTGATGGATAGTTCCTAAGAAAGAAAGTAAAAACCCTATTCAAAACAAACTAGTTCATGACAGTAAGCAAAGGTAAACTACTACACATACTAAGAAAATGATGAAAGCAAAATTCTTTAACTTGCCAACCTACATTCAATGAGCAACTACCCTATCAAAGAAAATAAATAAGCAAGTAAGAAAAAGCACCTATCTAACCTATTAAATAAAATAGACAAGTACGCAAAGACACTTAACTAACCTACTAAATCAAAAGACAAGTAAGCAAAGACAATTATCTATCCTACTAAAGCAAAGGGACAAGTAAGCAAAAACTTCTCATTGAACAACTAGCTAGCCTAAGAGGTAAGTGAACTAAATGCCTAATGCAAAACTATTTCTCTTGCGTGAAAGGAAATTTAAATGCTCAATGCAATGCATGAAAGGAAATCTATTCTATTGAAAGCAGGAAAGACTACGAACTAAACTTATGAAAACAAGAAACTATCTCTTCTAATCTACGAAAGAAAGAAACTATCTCTTCTAATCTACGAAAGCAAGAAACTATCTTTAATCTATGAAGCACTCAAATGTAATGATGGTGGTTGTGTGAATTCCTTCAGTGGTGACGGATGATATCTCGATGACACTTGACAACAAAGGACAATTCCAATGGTATAAGCTCAATACTAATTTCAATGGAAAAATGAAAGGTGTGGAGTAAACAGTCCAATGAAAACTTAGCCATCATAAACGTAATGTTAAATACCTTTCATATTCATGTATAAACCATTAACATCATAATAATATTATCATTATCTAACTAAGGAATTCAATTTCATTTTAATCTATGAAAGAAAATTGCGTGAAATAAAACTATACTATGTCTATTTTAATCATTCAGGCTATGATAAGAAAATGAATTAAAAACAGAGATTAGATTATGCTTATTAAAAAGTAAATTAACAACTAATCAACAACTCAACAAATGAAATCTATCTAAAACTAAGACAAGCAAATTATGATTAAGAACTAGAATTAAATCTATCCATCCATCAAAGATCTTTGTCAAACGGAACCCAACTAAAGCTTTGTTTTATTCTAAAAACAACTTTGTTTTAAACTTGACTATAAGATCATAAATAAAAGTGTAATCTGATATCTAGATGCATATGGGGTTAGTGTAGAGACTTGCAAGTCTATTCCTAGCCTACAAAACTAATTCGTGCTAACATAATCCATCATACTAACTTGCAAAAGAATAATAAAACAATTAAATCATAGCTAGCTAATTAAAGCACAACACATGCATGTAGAGGAAATAAAAGACAATTTAAATTATGAAATGTATGAACAACACATTGATCATCACCAGACTACTAGTGGGCCCCCAAGAAAGTCGTTTCTACCCTCTACAAGAACACCACGAACTTCAGCAGGCCGAATTCACCATGAAAGTTAAAAACCTAGTTCTGGCACTATTCTGGCAATGTGAAAAATAAAAAATAGAGTACAACGAATTTATCTGCAATCTGATGGCTACTCTACTTGCTTAACAATATAATGATCATCTTGGTGGTATTTATAGGTTTACAACCTAGGTGGTCGACCACAGGAGGGTCGAACCACCTCTAAATTCGACAAATTACAATAAATGCGGCCATAACTAACAAAATGGAAGAAGCCAATAATCACCCTCTTTGGACAACTAAAATCGAGTTGTATTGAGCTTAGTATCTGGAGGGAGCAATGAAAAACAAAACCCATGTGCCTGATTTGTCCACCATTGGACGCCAATACCATAATCGCCAACTCGTCTTATGTTTTTGTGCAATACTGGGTGCTAGAACGAGTGTCAGATCAAGTACCAGAACGAGTGTTGGATCAAGTGTTGGATCAACTGTTAGACTAAGAAACATGGTGCATTTTGCCTTGTAATAGCAGAAAAACATGGATTAACTCTTGGAAACCATAAAATATGATAAATTAAACTTGATTGAATCACAAAACATGAATTATACCTACCTCATGCCGATTACGCCATTTTATCATAAAATTCTTCAAAAAGCTCCTTTGAAAGATAAAAATGCATATGTACATACAGAAAAAAGTGTATAATAATGTCATGAAAATGATCATATCTCGGGCCCAACATAACTATTACTGCCACTAACACAAATACAGAGACACCTATATTTCCCAATTTCCCCCCACCATTTCTGGCGAGTACCTCTTTATTTTTACGCAAGATTGATTAGGATAACATATTCTTGTTGATGTAAGCTCATCCTTTAGATGAGTCCATCAGAGTATGTGATGTAGGAGCATCGCTCCAAGCCAGCTACGTGCCATCCAACTAGCACATCAAAGCGCACATTCAATGGAAGGAGAGAGGTGAAACCCTCTCGTTTTTCAAATTTTGAAATTGTATTAAATGTTGTAAGGCTGGTAGAGCCAAAATCCATGCATGTATGCATGATTTAGATAAAGGTTGCCTTAAATGGTTGTAAGGCTGAGATCTAGATCTAATTCAGACTAGACAACCATTCAATGTAATTGAATGTAAATTAATGAGAGTTGGTGAGGATGGAGGGAAGTGCTCGAGGAGCCCCCTTTTGTAAAAATATCTTCTTTGAATCTAGAGTTAGTTCAGGCAGAGAAGAACAAAAAGAATAGAGAAAAGAGAGGGAGCCAAGACTCTGTTGCAGTCCAAGCTTGAACACATTGTAATTAGACATTGATGTTAATACAAAGCATTTTTTTCTGCATATGTGTTTTCTATGTCTTTATGTGTTGATGATATGTTGTAGATGTATGTTAGATGTGCATTTGCAGGGATAGATAGATTTTCCTATCTGAGAGTTCTTTGATTTCAAGTTTGGATTCTTTGTGGTTTCATGCAAGAGTGCATGACAGAGTACTGTGGTCTCTGAAAACCAGTGCAGGAGTGCACTTCTAAATTCTGTGGAATTTCAGACAGAGATGTGTTAGAAGGATGCACTAGTTGAAGTCATTAACTCAAGGTTGTTGAACACCTTGAAGGAGAAACTATGCAGAGAAGATCACAGAGAGGAGGGGCAGAATTGTTGAGAATTCTGTAAAGGCTCTGCCAGGAGGACATTGAGTAGATGCACATGATGCATTGAGGATAACTCTATTTCAAGTTCGGTGAGAAGACAGAGTCACTGAGGATTCTGGATAACTCTGCCAGGTGGGCATTGAGCAAGTGCATAGAGTGCACAGAATAATTCTATTTCGAGTTTAGAGAGAAAACATAATCACTAGGGATTCTGTGGAAGCTCTTTTAGGAGAGCATTGAGAAGTTGCATAGAGTTCACAGAAGGATTCTTTTCGATTTTTGTTGGGAAGAGAAGTGTCAAGGAGAGACACTCACGGAGTTACTGAATACTCTATTAAGCTCAGGAAGGAGGGCTTGAGCATAAGTTTGTTAAGAGGACACCAGATTTCCCTTTGAGGACACTGAAGGGCGAGTCCCCTAGAGGCTCAGGTAAATAAAGATCAAGAAGGATAGTGCCTTAGCGCACCAATTAACAAAAGAGTGAGAAGAAGGTCCATAAAACCTTTGAGGTTTCACAGTCGGCAAAGCTCAGGAGGGATAGCGTTCCTAGAATGAAGGTGATATCCAAAAGAATTGAGCTCGCAGAAAAAGAAAAGGTTGAGGCCTTTGAAAATTCAGAAAACATCCCAAGGGGAGGGAGGAAATTCTCAAGCTCAAGAGGGAGCACAACTGTCGTTAGATCAGCTGGAGAGACAAGATCTGGACAATCAAGTTTCACGTCTAGAAAACACGAGGAGAGAGTGAAAAAGACTAGATTTGGGTCGTCATATCTAGCATCGATATCCGACAACCTTTGGATCGAGCAAATATGCATGGAGTTTAATCTCTGGAAGCCATACAAAAGAGAAGAAATGGATGGTGGAGATGCTTCGTGGAGAAGTGCGAAATTCTGTAGGCCATTAGATCTCACAGATCTATGAGAAGGTTAAGGCTGAGTGTCATTTAACATTCAGGAGCTCAGGAGGAGTAGCGACCAATGGATGAGAAGCAACATGAGCCGTTGATTCCCCTTTGGAGTGTAATTTTGGCATTTCGGCATCTCGGGGTTCAACATTTTAGCAATTTCGATGACAAGGAGTTGGGGCACTTTGCGTTGAAAACCACAAAGTTGCGAAACGTGACATGTATTTGGAGTAGGGTTGTGGTCACGGAGGAAGAAATCACATGGAACAATATTTGGTCAGGGGCTAATCATCCTTGAGCCCATTTTGGAATTTCAACATTTTGGGGTTTGAAAAGTAGAGGAGGCTGCACCCCATACTTGCAATCGCTGAAATTGCGAAATTGCGTCAGCCGTTGGATCTAGAGCATAGTGGCCTGAGAGCCGTTGGATCAAGGATACATGCATGGGATTTAGTCCCTAAGAGGTGCACAAAAGATGAGATCGTGACCGTCATATCTCGCGTAAATGAACGATAGCCATCAAATCTGGAAAGATGAGAACAAGATTTAACCCTCATAAAAGAAAAGGAGAGGACTCGATGAAATCCCGAAAGCAATGTGACCATCCACATGAGGACACATGGCGAGAGATCAAGGTTTCTGGAAAAGGCCCAAAAGATTTCGAGCCATCGATCCAGTTAGATTGTGGTCGTTGGTTCCAGAAGGACCTGGGCCGTTGATCTCTCAGCAGAGAGATTTTGACATTTCATGGACCGAGGATTCGAAAGGGAAAGGAGGAACGCTTGCATTGGGATTCCCTGAATCACGAAATCCAGCAGCGCTTTGACATTAAGCCCATGGTCATAGAGGGGTGGTCACGTGAACAGAGGCTAAGGGAGGATCCAAAGTCGTTAAGCCCTTTTTAGCATTTTGGCAACCGTGAGTTCAAGAGTGAAGGAGTCGTGAGAGAGGGAGTCCCGACTCACGATATCGTGAAACCCTGAAAGAATTCAAAGGAATAGCACCAAGTCATAGGAATGGTTCACATGGAGAAAGTTTAATAGAAGAGCCAAGGAGTGTTAGACCCTTTCAGGGTTCGGCACTTCAGAAATCCTGAGGAGAAGGAGCCGAGGCACTTTGCGTTGAAAACCCCGAAGTTGCGAAATGTGAAAGGTGTCTATTTGGCTTGGTTCGAGGTCATAGCAACGAAATCGCTTGGAGGAGGTCAAGATCACACCTTGTGCTTGTTCACACAGGTGGGTTTTATGAAGGACTTGTGGATCATTTGGGTTATATAAAGAACCCACTAATTTTTTCTAGCTTAGCACAGTTGTGGAGATCGATCATGCGTGGATCTTGGCCTGAGGGTCAGGGGTCTACATCAGTTGTGGTATCAGAGCCACTTTTTGTCTGTAGATTGTAGGTAGAGGGAGGCAAAGGAGGAATAGGAAGACGGATACTGAAGGCCATGGACGTGGTGGAAATAAGAACCACCAACAATAGAGAAAAGATGAAATGGATAAAGAACTCACTGAGGTGAGGGAGAGGATGGAAGAACTTGCACTGTGTGTGTAGAAAAATGCAAAGACACATTGGGTGTATGAATGGCCTCTGAGGAGGAAATAAAAACATCCTATTCAAAATTTGTTGGCCAGGAAACAACAACAAGAGTTGAAGAAGTGGCCGAGGTATGCTAAAAACCCTAGTGACATATAGCTGGTTCACATCTGTGAGCCAGAAGTTGGAGAAACCCTCAGTGATGAGGAAGAGGGATCAGAGTCAGATCTCATAAACTGCCAGGAGGGAAAAGATGAATTTTTGAATTTCCAGGTGGTCAATGGAATGAGATCAATGGAGAATCTCATAGACTATCAAGAGGACAACAACAAAAATTCATATTTCCAGGTGGGCAATGATATGAGATTAGCAGAGGATCTCATAAACTGTTAGGTGGGCATAAGTGAACTTTCAAGTTGCCAAGTAGGAAATGGGAAGAAATTAGTGGAAGGTCTCGCATACTACCAGGGGATCAGTGCTAAAAGTTTGGATTTCTAGGTTGGCAATGATATGGGACCAGTTGGTCTCATAGACTGCAAGGTGGGCAACAAAAAATTCCCAAATTGTCAGGTGGGAAGAGGAAAGGAGATGAGACTGTCTGAGAGTCTCATGGACTCTGTTGAGAGTTCATGTCAGGAAGGAGTGATAATAGGTGAGGAGTCATGTGGTTTTGTAGACCATGCGAATGAAGATGATGACAAGTTAAAAACTTGCACCATCCAGGAGGAGGATCAGAAGAGCATTCTGATCATTGGAGGAATAGAAGTGTTCCTACCAAGCAGCCAAGTTGAGGCTAGATCATGTGTTACAAATGAAGCAACAGAAGAAGGAAATCCAGCAGAAAATGTCATGGAAGAAGGAATGGAGTAGACACTGATGTTTTCCCAAGGAGAATAAGAAGAGCATTCAGCCGAGTTGCTCAAAATTTTCAGCCAGGAAGCTGAACAAGAGATCACTGCAGTACTGGGAGCTGCAGAAGAAGAAGAAGAAGAAGAGGAAGAAGAGGAAGTGGATAGCATAGACTTTGTTGGTCTGTGTGAAGAATTGGAAGCCCTGGAGAGAAGGGTGATGGTGCAAAATTTGCACATCCAATAGGGTAAGTTGGAAGAAGGTAGTGGAGCCTACCAGCCCGAGGAGAAGCTGGAAGAAGTTGGAACTGAACCAACACGGGAGGAAATGATTGAAGATAATCTATTAGAAGAGGAGGAAGCTAAGAAATAGTTCAGTGAGGAGACTGCAGAATTGGAGTCTGCAGCAGAGTGGCCACTCAGTGCCACAAAGGTAAATAAAGACAGCATGGGAGATCGGGTAGATCTTCCCACTGATAAGGAGGAAGAATTGCAGCAGGGCAGAATGCATACAAAGATCCAACCATTGGAGTAGTTGGACAAGGTAATTGAAGCAATTGGGAAGATGATGATCAAATCAACAGAAGCAGTCAGCAAAGGGAAGCTAAGAAGAGGAGAACCTGCCATAGTAGCAGGGTAGAAGAAGCAACAGCTGCAGCGAAGTGATGGAGCGGATGGACAACTCCAAAGAACTGTTTGGGATCCAGGTGGATTTCGACAACCATACTGGGAAGCTCATGATTAGGAGCTCATGAATTTCTCACAACAGAAGAGTATGATGCAAGAGCATCACTCCAAGCCAGCTACATGCCATCCAGCCAACACATCAAAGTGTGCATTCAATGGAAGGAGAGAGGTGCAGCCCTCTCATTTTTCAAATTTTGAAATTGTATTAAATGTTGTAAGGATGGTAGAGCCAAAATCCATGCATGTACACAGGATTTAGATAAAGGTTTCCTTAAATGGTTGTAAGGTTGATATCTAGATCCGATTCGGACTAGATATCCATTCAATGTAATTGAATGTAAATTAATGATAGTTGGTGAGGATGGAGGGAAGCGCTCGAGGAGCCCCCTTTTGTAAAAAGATCTTCTTTGAATCTAGAGTTAGTTTAGGCAGAGAAGAACAAAAATAATAGAGAAAAGAGAGGGAGTCGAGACTCTTTTGCAGTCCGAGCTCAAACACATTGTAATTAGACATTGATGTTAATACAAAGCATTTTTTCCTGCATATGTGTTTTCTATGTCTTTATGTGTTGATGATATGTTGTAGATGTATGTTAGATGTGCATTTGCAGGGATAGATATATTTTCCTATTTGAGATTTCTTTGATTTCAAGTTTGGATTCTTTGTGGTTTCATGGAAGAGTGCATGACAGAGTACTGTGATCTCTGAAAACCAGTGCAAGAATGCACTTCTGAATTTTGCAGAATTTCAAACAAAGATGTGTCGGAAGGACGCACCAGCTAAAGTCATTGACTCAAGGAGGAAGCCTTAAGGTTGTTGAACACATTGAAGGAGAAAATATGCAGAGGAGAGCACGGAGAGGAGGAGAAAAATTGTTGAGAATTCTGTAAAGGCTCTGCCCGGAGGGAACTGAGTAGATGCACATGATGCATTGAGGAGAACCCTATTTCCAGTTCGGTGAGAAGACAGAGTCACTGAGGATTCTAGAGAACTCTGCTAGGTGGGCATTGAGAAAGTGCATAGAGTGCACAGAAGAATTCTATTTCGAGTTTAGAGAGAAAACAAAATCACTAGGGATTCTGTGGAAGCTCTTTCAGGAGGGCATTGAGCAGTTGTATAGAGTGCATAGAAGGATTCTTTTCGAGTTCTGTTGGGAAGAGAAGTGTCAAGGAGAGACACTCATAGAGTTACTGAATACTATTTTAAGCTCAACAAGGAGGTCTTCAGAAGAAGGTCATCAGGAGGACACCAGATTTCCCTTTGAGGACACCGAAGGGTGAGTCCCCTAGAGGCTCAGGTAAATAAAGCTCAGGAAGAATAGTTCCTTAGTGTACTGATTAACAGCAGAGTGAGAAGAAGGTCGAGAAACCCTTTGATGTTTCACAGTCGACAAATCTCAGGAGGGATAGAATTCCTAGAATGCAGGTGATATCCAAAGGAATTGATCTCGTAGATGAAGCAAAGGTCGAGGCCTTTGAAACTTCAGAAAATATCCCCAGGGGAGGGAGGAAGTTCTCAAGCTTAGGAGGGAGCACAGTTGTTGTTAGATCATCCAGAGAGACAAGATTTGGACCGTCGAGTCTCACGTCCAGACAATAGGAGGAGAGAGCGTAGAAGACTAGATTTGGGCCATCAGATCTAGCATCGATATCTGACAATCATTGGATCGAGCGAAGACACATGGATTTTAATCTTTGGAAGTTGCAAAAAAGAGAAGAAACGGATGGTTTATTGGCAGCCAATTCGCATTTTTATACTGTCCTTATAAGCTGCCTACACCAGTGTTTTGCAAACCTTAATTTTTGTTGCAATTCTTGAATAAAATGACACTATTATTTTTGCGCTATTTTGCACACTTACCTTTGTTCTTGTTTTCACGACTGCAAGCGTGAAAACTTGGTTTTCAAAGTTGCATTTAAATCGTCACTGAATTGTTGTTATCATTCTTGTGGATATGCCCATTGCGTTTACATCTTACTTATCGTTATACAATTGGCCAGACCTTTTGATCTGTACTTATTTGACATTCTTTGATTGATTATGCAATTTTGTTTTATGAGTGATTGAGTTTGTGATGCATTGGTGATTGGATTTACATGTTCTTTCATTGATTCACTTGGCACATTGGTTACATAAAAACACATTTGTGTTGTGGAAAAACCCTTGGTATAAATCATTTTATAAAACACATAGTTCATATGGTCAAACCCATGGTATGATTTCATTTATTTCTTTGGTTTTGAAACTAAAACTATGGTTCATGCAAATTTTTAATCCACTTACCATATATCCATTGGTTGATTGAAATAGCATAGTTGTTAACACATATGCATAGTCATTTGAATAGTTTTAAGCGTCGACGGTTGTATTGTGGATATGACTGTTGTGCATGGGCCAAAATAGTTCCACCACCTTTGCATGTTCTGTCATAAATGATTTCCCCCTATCCCAGGTCACTCCTGGTGTTTTTGGGTAAGCCTGTCAGCATTCTACCCCTGCATTTACTATGTTCAAACCCTAACCCCTGAACCCTGCTCACCGTGTGCTCCTCTCAATGGCACCGGTGGTACGAATAGAGTCGAACGGTAGTCAAGATTTGTTACTATTTGATAACTCTCGTAAGGATTTAGAGGATAATGGATGGCTCACATTTGTACAGAGGTTCGAGGGTTTCAATTTGTTGGTTGCATGACAATTCGCCCTTACCTTTGATGGGTGTAGGGCTAAAGTAGGTGACATTCAGTTTGAGCTGAATGAAGAGTTCATAAGCTCTGCCACAAGATTAGCAGCCACAGGCCAGCGATGGTTTAAAAACTCCAAAGTCAACGAGGTGCCATGGCCTTTGCTATTCATATCAGAAAAAGTCACATCTTGTGACAAAGGTATGCCTATTTACACACTTAAACCCAGGTGGCACGATCTTTTGATAATGGTTAAACAATTTGTGACCTGTGAGGGTCGGTATGGATTGGTTTTTCTTTATCACCTTCGACTGTTAATGAATTTCATCGGCTATCCATTGAACATGTCATTTTACTTCCTGTGTAGTCTTTACAAAATGGCTAAGAGGTTCAAACGTGAGTGTTGGAAGATTGATTGTTGTCATTGATGTCAACCCTAGTCATGGGTTTTGGACCGCAAGATTGATAAAGGTATTTGGACATGAAGGAAAATGCACATGCATATACAACACCCAT
>SNQJ01S0073327.1:22941-39127 GCA_010110895.2 Picea sitchensis | reverse complement strand
GGAATGAAAGTTGATGTCTTGTAACAGCTTTCGCTTTCAATATATCAAACTTTTGTTTCAAGTTTTACTCATGTCATTTTGCAGTTGATTATAGACTACTTTAGCTATCGTAATCTATTGCAGGTTGATGTGACTTGATTAATGTTTTATCCATATCTGATCTCTTTTATTATTTAAAAGTACAACAATTACTTTGTTTCAGTTAATGAATCACAGATTTCTCTTCTTCGTTAATTGGATCATTTTGTACAAATCTTCGCACATAGATTTATCTAAATGTTATGATTTGTAAATTATAAGATTGTTGTAACTTTTATGTCTTGTTTGTTCTGTTATCGATATTCAAAAGAGCACTGATGCTTACTGTTTATTAGAGGCTAGCAGAGGATTGATGCAGGTTTCCTCCCATCGAATAACTGAACTGGATGCCTTATACATGACAAATTGGAAAGCGTTATTACATGTTAGCTTATTAGTATAATTTAATTAGTTTAGGTAGATATATATTAGTTTAGATTTGTAGTTAGAGTTATTAGTTTAGTTGCTTAGTTTAGATAGTTTTTTATTTCTTTTTCATAAAATTATAAAAATAAAAAAACATTAGTTTCATTGTCTTAGGACAGATTACCAATGAGTTTTGCAGGTTTTCATTTAAATCTGTAATTTGTAAATATTGTACATTTGTGATTAAGATTTAATTTTGTTAGTAGTTAGATGTTTAATTTCGCAGAGTTATTATAGTATTAGATAGTAAATTGTATATATAATAGTTTAGATTAGTTTATTAGTTTGTTTTAATTGTTATTTTTCATTTAGATTAGTTAATTTAGAGTAGTTTTCGTTTTGTTTTCTTAGGACTTAGATCGGATAACGGAGCCACTAAACCCTTCAGGGTGGGTTATCCCAAACGGCTTGGGTTATTTAGACAACCTCGGACCGGATCCACTCTCCCAGTTGACGGACGAACAATTTTGCCTGCCAACACGGTGGAGATGCTTCGTGGAGAAGTGAGAAATTTTGTAGGCTGTTAGATCTCGCTAATCTATGAGAAGGTTAAGGCTGAATGTCTTTTAGCATTTAGGAGCTCAGGAGGAGTAGCGACCATTGGATGAGAAGCAATAAGAGCTATTGATTCCCCTTTGGAGTGGAATTTTATCATTTCGGCATTTCAGGGTTTGGCATTTCGATAATTCCTATGACAAGGAGTCGGGGATCTTTGCATTGAAAACTCCAAAGTCATGAAACACGACGTGTCTTTGGAGTAGGGATGTGGTCACAGAGGAAGAAGTTACATGGACCGAGATTTGGTCAGGGGCTAATCGTCGTTGAGCCCATTTCGACATTTTGACATTTCAGGGTTCGAAAAGTAGAGGAGGTTGCACCCGATACTTGCAATCATCGAAATCACACCAGCCATTGGATCTGGAGCGCAGTGACCCAAGAGTCGTTGGATCAAGGATACATGCACGGTATTTAGTCCCTAGGAGGTGCACAAAAGATCAGATCATGACCGTTAGATATCGTGTAAAGGACCAATAGCCATTGGATCTGGAAAGAGGAAAATGAGGTTTAACCCTCATAAAAGCAAAGGAGAGGACTCCACAAAATCCCGAAAGCATTGTGACCATCCACAAGAGGACACGTGGAAAGTGGTCAAGGTTTCAGGAAAAGGCCCAAAATATTTTGAGCCATTGATCCAGTTAGATCGTGGTCATCGGTTCCAGAAGGACCTGGGTTGTTGATCTCTCACCAGAGAGATTTCAGAATTTCATGGACCAGGGATTCGAAAGGGAAAGGAGGAATACTTTCATCATGATTCCCTGAATCACGAAAGCTGGTAGTGATTTGAAATTAAGCATGTGGTCATAGAGGGGTGGTCATGTGGACGGAGGCTAAGAGAGGAGCCAGAGCCGTTAAGCCCTTTTCGGCATTTCGGCAACTGGGAGTTCAAGAGTGAAGGAGTCGTGAGACAGGGAGTCTTGACTCATGATATCACGAAACAATGAAAGAATTTGGAGGAATAGCACTAGGTCATAGGACTGAGTCACATGGAGAAATTTTAAGGAAGGAGCCAAGGAGAATTAGACCCTTTCGGGGTTTGGCACTTTCGAAATCCTAAGGACAAGGAGCCGGGGCACTTTGCATTGAAAACCCCAAAGTCACGAAATGTGAAAGGTGCCTATTTGGCTTGGTTTGAGGTCATAGCAACAAAATCGCTTGGAGGAGGTGAAGCTCGCACCTTGTGATTTTTCACAGAGGTGGGGTTTCTGAAGGACCTATGGATCATTTGGGTTACAGCAAGAACCCACTGAACTGTTCCAGCTTAGCATAGTTGTGGAGATCGATCCTGCGCAGATCTCGGCATAAGGGTTGGGGGTCTACGTCAGTATGTTTAATGAACCCTAAGAAGGAGTGGTTCAATCCCATATGGGTCTTTCTATGTTTATTTAACGAGTCCAAAGAGAGAAAACTCAAGGTTTTTTCATTTTTAGAGAGTCTAAAAAACACTTAAAGAGAACTCCATAACGTCCTTTTTCATAAATTAATCTAACAAGACTGAAAAAGTGATAACCTACCGCTCATCCAATGTTTTTCTCAAATACTTTTACGAGCATGAAAAGAACAAGGTCGCTCGACAATATTTTCATTTTTAAGGAGCGTGAAAAGAGATTAAAGGATACTCCATAGGTTTTGTTTTTTGTGTCACCATTATGAGTTCGAAAAAATGACAAAAGACTACTCGATTACGTTCTCATGTTTTTACAAGCGCAAGAAATAATTAAGACTCTGCTTGGAGTTTTTCCTGAAAAACCCTAAAAGGATTTGTACATGTGACAAATATATAAAAACAAACCAAAAAAGAGGACCCTTGTTCCAATGTCTCACCTCTAGACTTTTCAATATGCAAAAATCAATCACTTGTAAAGTTGTTATCACTTTAGGGTTTGGATAAAGCATAAAAGTAATATAATATGCAAATGAAAAAGTGATAAAAGTCAATAAAAATAGGTAAAAAACCACATTTACCATTTCATTTGTGACTTTGCCCAAATATTTCTCCAAATCCCCTTTTGACCTTGATTTTCAACTATTGATTTTGGAGTGCATGGTGGATCATTTCACGAATTGTCTCCACAAAAGAGGCAATCTCCTTCTCCTTCATCTTTGCATGGTTTAAAAATTGATTTTCATTGGTTAAAATTATTTTTTGGGTTGATGTTTTAGGGGTTACCCATGTGTCGAGGTCGTTGCAGGTGCCCTATATCAGGAACTGCGACGATCTAGAATCATCGCAGGTGACCCTATAGGTAGGGTGCGATGATGTTGCACTATGAAAATGCACAGGCTTGCAACGACTGCAACCCAAAATTAAAAAACATGAACCCAACAAGGGAAAACCCTCAGCAAAGAAAATTGTGTTTGCAAACTCTTCTTATGGTTCATTGGAAGGATTTCCATGGTTAAGATGTTGGAGTGGCAGGAACAAGAGTGCAAAGAATAATATTACTTCACCGAGAATGACCTAGGAATAGTTATGGCCCTACGACAGTGTGGGTTATTAGAATTCTTCAATATTCAAGGCATGAGGGCCCAGTTGAGACTATTGGAGTACTTGTTTCACATGTGGGATGTGAACGAGCAGTAATTTCATGTGGGCACCCACACACTCACCATAGATATCAAGGATATATAATTCCTGAAAGGACTATCTCATCGTGGTTCACGGGTGACACTTATAGGTAGCAGGGGTGGCAGTGAGCATATGAACTACTACGTCAGTCATGATTGTGTGTCGAGTACCGAGAAACATAGAAATAAGGTATCTATCAGGGATGTCTGAGATTTTACTTTGCAGACTATCCTCTATACTATTACTGGCATGGTAAGGATTGCAACTCCCCATATGGCTCTCCAGAGACATTTTCAGTATGCATTGGAGCGTATGGAGCCTCGAGTCTTCAACTGGTGCAAAGGGGTCTTAAAAAGAATGAAGAAACAAATTACTAAGTGCAGAAGTGGTGGGTTAAAACAATTTGGATATGGGCCTATTTTGGTATCCTTCTTCCTGTAGAGGGTCCATGTCCTGTGCTTACAAATGGAGTGGGGTATACCCTCTCTATAGGATCCAAGGATGAATAGGTGGGTAGACCTCATGGCTCAACATGGAGGTGGTCACATCGTCAAATATGATGATGTCTTCTTCCAGTGGTTGAGGACTCAATTGCTCATAGTTGAAGATTATGTGTATGTTGGGCTATATTTCCATGCATACCCATACTTAGCTCTTCCTGAAGGTTCCGACTGGGGGGGACATAGGTAAGAAGAAAATTTTGTTTATATAATGTTTTTGTTATTTTTAATGATATAAAATGTTTTTTGTGTTATTTATTTGATGACTAATCGATTTCTCTTTGATAATGCATATGTGGGACCTTATCATCCTCCAGGTTCATCCCCTATCCAAAGGTGAGGGGAGAGGCGTACTATAGCAGGAGTAGCTTCTATCAATTTCGAGATAATAGAACAAAACCTAGAGGGACTCACCATGACTGCCCCTGATGCCACTATAGAAGATATTCCTAGGCATTACCAACACCATACAGTGGGAATATCCACATCCATCGGTCAACTGCTTCATAGAGTAGCATGAGCAGTCACATGTTATAGATAGCAACATCCTTGATTATCTTGTACATGAAGCTATGAGCTTCACAATTTTGATATTTTGGTCTTCGGACAAAAACACTTTTTGTAAACTTTTATCGTTATGAATATGAGGCTTCTACTGGCTTACTTGTTGTATGTACAAAGTGTGATTGGATGTTATAAATGTCTCAAATGTCTATCTAACATATAATTAGCCAATGCATCTGTTAATGTATTTAGACATCTAGGAATATGTTGATATTCAATATAATCAAAATGACGTTCCAAGAGGCGAATTCGTAAATATGCCCTTAACAAAGTAGGACTTCGGATAGACTAAATGCTACTCAACTGTAGGAATACTAACTGTTAATAAATTCATACAATAAGATGAATAATTCCAAGTGAAACGACATCAGTTATCGGATTCCAAGTGAATCAAGTCCCCAGTATGGCTGCCAATTTTGTTATCGGATTAATTGGTAAATCCGAACATAAACAGATATCCCTAGATTCCACTAGAAACTAGAACAAAGCATAACAGAATGCACACTTTTCCTTAAACTTCATCATCACATGAACTAGTTTAATGAGTTACAAGTGACATACCTTTTAAACGATGCTTGTCCTCGCTAGTGTAGTCTTTGTAGCTCCTTCCTTGAGTTCATAGAATAGTAAGCCTGTCTAAGAATCACAAACCAATAAAGAGGGAAAACAAAGGTACATGTATTCTAATGAATTTTATGTATAGGATCAAGGAATTATACAATAGAAGACAAAATTATTATATAGGGAAGAAATGCATTATTGTATTATGTGAATAGAAAGTGGATAATACAACCCATGCCTTGACATTGCAAGGTCCCCTTTCGATGGCTCTTTTCTCGAACAAGCACACATTTTCTCCAAATTTCTTGAATGAAGAAGATCCACAATGTATCTTGAAGAACTAAAGCAAAGCACTCAAGCATAATCTGAAGTAGAACTCTCCACAATTCTTAGCCTATTCAACCTTAGTTGTTTCCATGAGATATCCCTCTTTATATCATGTGAAAGAGAGATGGATGAGGATATTAGGATGATCCCCCCAAATCAGAGAAGAGAGTAAGATCCAAATCGATCGAAGGCCACCTCATCTTCTAGAAGATTCCCTTCTAGAACATTCATGAAATTTGACTGTTCCCATGCTTTAAGCATCATCGCACCCTATGCACAAGAAACATGTGACAAAATCGCAACCCAGTTATAGTGTAGAGTCAGAAAATCAAGCATCGTTGCACCCCATGCATAAATAAGGGTTCAATGACCTTCCTTCATATGTTTTTTGGTAGAGGAAACCAAATCACTTTTCCCATGGATAAAGTCTCTTTTAATATTTTTAGGGAACATGAACAAATGTTGTCAGGTGATCACAGAGGTGACCAAAATAATGTGTAACAACCATCATCAAATGATGTTCATGATCTTCTTCTGACTTGGAATATACAAGTATGTCATCTAAAAAGGCAATGACAAACTTGTCCAAATATTCTTGGAAAACACTATTCATTAGGCACATGAAAACAATTGGTGCATTTGATAACCCAAATGGCACCACTGTGAACTCATAATGACCATACCTTATCTTGAAGGAGGTCTTGCTGATGTCTTCCTCTGCAATCCTTACCTAATGTTATCATGACATGAGATCAATCTTTGAAAATATCCTTGCATCCTTCAACTGTTCGAAGAGATCATCAATCCTCGGTAGAGGATACTTATTCTTTATAGTTACCTTGTTCAGTTGTCTGAAATCGATGCACAATATCAATGTTCCATATTTATTTTTCTTGAAAAAAAATGGGGCACCCCAAGGTGACACACTTGGGCATATATAGCCCTTCTTCAGAAGTTCTTCAAGCTGCATTTGCAACTCCTTCAGCTCTGGTGTACTCATTCTGTCATTCTTTGAAACTGAAGTTGCTCCAGGAATCAAATTTATAGAGAAACAAATATCTCTCCTTCGGATTAGTCCTGGTACCTCCTTGAATGCATGTTCAAAATATTCCAGGACTACATGATCCTCCATACATGGATCCTTATCATTGGATGCTTCCTCCATATGGGTTGAAATTATCTGACAACCTTCCTATAACACTTCTTCAGCTGCATTGCAGAAATTTATCTGATAGTAATTTCCCTCCTCATCTAGGTAGGTGAATGCCTTTTTATGATAGTCTAGGATAGCATGATGTTGGTCCAACCAATCCATCCCAATTAGACATTCATAGGAACCTAAAGGCAATATTTTCAAATCTTCCCTTGTGCTTAGACCATTCATGTCATGGAAAGGCATGACTTAACCATCTCATTAAATTTTCTTTTGGATCCAATAGCCAGATGCACCAACCAATATTTTCCATACTTGTTTCTTTTCAAATGTAAACTTTCCACCATCTTAGGATCTATATAACTATGATTATCTCCTGAATCAATTAAAATAGTAATGATTCGGTTATGGATCAAACCTTCCACTTCAATCATATGTGACTAATACTCTGCTTGCTTGTTTTCCATGGTTGCATAGATCTTGGGTACATTTATTCCCATGTCTCCCACTGTTTACCCTCATTTTACATTGTGAACATCTCTTACTGGTCTCCTTTACAACCCCAACATTGAATAGGTGGTTGTCTTGGCCTTTGACCACCTGTCTCAATCATTTTGGGTTCTCTAGAAGCTGGTTGTCCCTAAGCATTTTTTCTAAAGAATGGTGGCTTAGCTCCCTTCTTCCTCTTATCCCTCTTGAATTTCTTCTTGTCTTCCCAAGATTTTTTGAAAGTTGGCCTTGTTTTTTGCTGATGATATAGCCACTTAGCTCACCTTATGGTCTCCTCCAATGTTTTTGGATCATCATATTGTATTTTGTCACTGATGGATGATGGAAAACCACTCAAATACCTATGAATCTTAATTGTTTCATCCTTGATGAAAGAAACATACTTCAACAATTCTAAAAACCTTCTTTCATATTCATCTATTGTCATAATCCCAAGCTTGAGTTCAAATAACTCTTTCATTTTCTTGTCATAGTGCCTCTTTATGAAGTTTTTCCTTTCGAAATACTTATTGAATTCCCTCCAAGTAACATTTTTCTCTTTAATATGTTGCACCTGCACAAGTTGATCCCACCACATGGATGCCATTCCTTTAAGTTGGTATATGGAAATTATTCCCTCTACATGAGAAGAATAATTATGAAATTGAAAATACTTTCTCGTTCCAAACAACCAAGTCTTTGCATCTTCATCCTTCTTGTGTTCACCATCAAATGAGGGAGGTTTTATTTTATTCATTTCTCCTCATATCTCATCCACCCCATACCTCTTATGCTTCCTAACAGGGGATGGAATTAATCTACTATGTTCTCTCTTATTGGAATGCTTCGGGGAGTGACGGTGATTTCTGCTACCACTTCTTGATCTTCCTTTCTTCTCAAGAGACCCGTGAATTCTTGATTTGCTAGAGAGGTAGTAGTGGGGGGCCAGAGGGGACATAGTGATAATAGTGGAGTAAATTCTATGTAAAGTGGACTAGATCCACTATATTATTAAATAAGACCCACTATGGTAGTTAGATATAATAAATGTAAGAGAACTTCTTAGAAGGTTCTACTTCTACAAGATTTCTCCTCTAGAACGTTCTTAGGTGATGGTAGAACTATATAACGGGGTTCAAGAAATGTAATTATATATGAAGAGAAATAATGTATTTGTGAGCTAAATCTCAATAGGAGGATTCCCCCTCGAAGAGGCAAGTAAACAGGAAAGGATCCCTTCCATAATAGGATCCATTGTATGGTGTTGCCCTACCTCAAGGGTTTGATAGTAATAAAAGATATTTTACATATTGTTCTTGTATATATGTTATGGTGATTTTGTATATTTATTCTGGTTCTTAACAAGTGATATCAGAGAACTTTCCTTGGCATACATTGTGGGCAAATATTTTTTATTTTTGCAGATTTTGTTTTCGGAGAAGAAAAAAGAGGGCTGCGACATTCCAGAAATTTTTGGTATATTTATGTGAAAAATTTGCAGAAACAGGTTGTATATATAATTTAATCTCATAAAAACACCCAAGTTTAAAAAAAAATTCTCTGAAACAGAGTCTGGGAAGTCACAATATTGAAGTTTTAAAATCTGCAAATTTTCAGGGTTTTTTCCGCAAACGACAGCGTGATTTTTATTTATTTATGTAGCATATGGAGGCCGAATTTGCCAAAAAAAATTATATATCTAAGTTCCTCTCACAATTTCACCCAATTTCAAAAAAACAATCAGACAAAACGGAGTCCGGGAAGTGAAGTTATGAGCATTTTAAATTCAACAGTTTTTTAGGGGTTTTCCAGAAAAAGCCATGATTGTTTTGGGGTTTTTTCATGACGGTTGTGGGACCAAAGATTTCATAGGGTGATCAGATGGATATTTCTTCTCAAACCCTCATATAAATTCTACAAATTACCGAAGCATTCAAATCCCAATTGTATGATACATTGGATGTTAGATTGCATGACCTTGCAGATGGCCTCAATGATAGTTTTCGTAGTATTCAGGATTCATTGGATAGGATGGAGGAGATATTTCTTATGGTGAACATCAGGTATGAATATAATCAAGAAATATATGCTTGGTATGATTTTAATGCCGATTGTGATGATTGGTATATGGATGGTTTTCATTGCTCGAATGACAACCACTTTCATATTTTATTTGATGACTCTAATCCACCTTCTATAGAGAGCATCAATGTAACAAATTGAGAGCCAATGATTATTACCAGTGTCCATCCTGCATATTCTAAAGTGGTATTATTCTTTCTAGATTCTTCTATGACCCTTTTCCACTATGTGGATGGATCTTCTTATTTGGATCGACATGACAGGTGTCAGTCTTTGGAGCATCATTTTGAGTTGGTTATTGGGTTCCAAAATCTTCCACGGGGAGTTCACATGAGCGCTTCGAGATGGGACCCGAGCTTGCAATGGTTTTTGGACTACTTCATCACGGTGGAGTTCCTTTCTACATGGGACCTTGGTTCTCTGGTCTTCTTCAGCATTATGGTCCAAAATTATCCATGGGACCCTGGTATATGGTTGTACATCAAGCGTTGAGGACAACGCTTTCATAAGGGGGATGGAATGTTAGGTATCTATAGAGGTAGTAGTGGGGGCTCAGAGGGGCCATAGTGATAATAGTAGAGGCCATTCAATGTAAATTGGACTAGATCCACTATATTATTAAATAAGAACCACTATGGTAGTTAGATATAATAAATGGGTAATTAGATATAATAAATGTAAGAGGACTTCTTAGAAGGTTCTGCTTCTAGAAGATTCCTCCTCTAGAATGTTCTTAGGTGATGGTATCACTATATAATGGGGTTCAATCAATGTAATGATATATGAAGAGAATTATTGTATTTATGAGATAAATCTCAATAGGAGGATGCCCCCTTGAAGAGGCAAGTGAACAGGAAAGGATCCCTTCCATAATAGGATCCATTGTATGGTGTTGCCCTACCTCAAGGGTTTGATAGTAATAAAATAGATTTTTCATATTGTTCTTGTATATTTGTTGTGGTGTTTTTGTATATCTATTCTGTTTTTTAACAGAGTCACTCTCCTTATCCAATTTCTTTTATATTATTTCCAGGATCTACATCAACGTCATGTTGAATTCTTCGTCTTGCTCCCTAACTTTCTTAAGCCTTTTATTATCATCCTGGTGAATTTAGATGTCTTTTTGCAAATTTTTTATGATCTTCATCATGCTCACTTATTTATTTTTCTCCTCTCCGTGTTCATTGGAGTTTGTTCCTTAAATTCCCAAGTGCACATCCATTCCTCTAACTTCATTCTTTGAAATGTAAGCATCTTATGCCTCCTCCATTTCTCTATACTGAGGAGCAATTCAGTTCGGTTCTATCAATTGTTAACTCTGCAAAATGTGTAATCAACCGAAATTTTGTCAGGCTATTGGATTTTAATAATTTACCAAAATAAACCAATCTGATTTCAACCAAAACACAATCTCAGATTCCATTTCCAATGGAAATTGGTCGGTCAAGAACTCCTCGAGCTTCTATCTCTAATCCTATCTCTGTTCTCCATTAATTTTTGGGCGCTAACCCCTTTCTTCATCCCTTGGTGCGCATGTGACCATGGTTGTGACCCATTGCTAATGATTTGGGCACTTATCCAGAGTCTTGAAACATCGACTCCCAAGCTTCAGAGATTTTTCCTTTTTCTGCACCTCACAAACATTACAAAACAATGAACTGGAAACGTGTGAAGAATAGTGAATCTATGATCCACATTCCTTTCTTGGATCTATGATGGATCAGAGATTTTGGGACTCTGGATTCAGTGGTTCCCAAAGTACATCCCCTGCAACTCTCTCGGAGTGATGAATTGGTGAACTACGAACTATGGTGGGTCAACGGTCCACGATTTTGCAACATCCAATGACTAATACTCACTATGCAACTCCCAGATTCAGAGCTCCAGGACTTCAGAGCATTCGAGGCTTTGGGACTTCAGAGGATTTCCCATCTGCACATCCCAAAACTCTTAAACCTCTATCTTCAAGCACTTCCACGTCACCTATGGTGACATCATTACATCACCTCACCCCGATGCTATGGAACCTCTGGGATTTCATCTTTCCCTTCCATCATGAATCATTTATTCCATAGTGTCAATTCCTTGGTTTTCACAGTCTGGCACCATGCATCGACTATGACCATCAGGGGCTCCACCATCGCTGTTCGAGAGGAGGGCCACGTGGAGAAATATTAGAAGAGAACACATGGTCCAATCAAATGGGTGACATGTGTCACGTTCTATCGGGAATTTCAATCATCCAAAGGTTCTTAACTCACAGACATGTGGCACACATCCTAGGTGTCCATGTCATTCTTGGTGTTGTTAGAAGGCCATGTCACTTCAAATCTTTGGGCCTTCAGAAGATTTAACACTTGCATTCCTCAAATCTCCCAAACTTTGAGTTGCCTTACCTTCCGAGGTCCACATAGTACAACCATTAACATCGAGCTGGTGGAACATGGCATGTCTAATAAATTCCCACATCACCACTAGAAGCGTCATCATGCTGTGCCACTTCTATTCCTCACCCTCAAGACTTTTACACTAGCAAAATCCAACGATCAACACTTTTCCCTTCCCTAGATCTATAGTGTAGATTTCCTTTGGGACTTCAGAAATTCGAGCTTCAGCCCCTCTAGCTCTTATAACCCATAAAATTTGTTGAACTCACGAATTCTGAAGGAATTGCAAGTTAACCCTCCTAAAACTTTCTTCAGATCTGGTATTTTTGAAAGAACATCCTTCTCTCGAACAGATCCTATGACCCAACACCATGAATGTTGTGATTTCTTTCATTGTGGCCATTTCTTAACCTGTTACACCTCTTGTTCTTTTGAAAATAGTCCAAGTGTTCTCTGAACACCCTCCTGGCACTCTATACATAAAAATTCTCTAGACGTTTACTTGAATTCCTTGTTCATGGCCCATCCAGGTTCCATGTAGAAACCATGGGCTATGAACTTGAATTTTGTGCATTTCAAAAAAAAATCTCTTCTGAACCTTTTTCTTCAACTTCCACTAACATGGCCCTTCGAGGATCAATGTTGAAAAATTGGCTCTGATACCATTTCGTAACATCCCCATCCACCAACAGGTTAGGAAACATCACTTCCTAGACATCTATCCTTGCTCTGATACCATTTTGTAATGACCCCAACCACCAATAGGATGGTCAACGCCACTTCTTGAATGTCTCTCCTTACTGTGATACCATTTTGTAACACTCTCGCCCTTAAATTAATAGGCCATTCCATGCCACCAAATAACTTTGAAGAAATAATCATATATAAAACTTAACAAGAAAATAGAGATAACATCTGGTATTAACACACACACACACACACACATATATATATATAATTCAATTAAATATACATCAATACTCTACTCATACACTTGTTCATGTGGAAGAAACATTAACACATACATGCCACATATGTACATAGGAATTACTCATGAATTATAATAAAAATATGAATACATATACAAAACATACAATGAACAAATATTTGGTATTGATATCTTAACAGATGACCACCAACTGCATCCATACCTTCCACAAAACTCCCATCCTTAGACCATGCTACTCATCACTCTTAGCAGTGGGTCACCCCTGAGTTGGGACTAAACTCCATCGGGAGAGGGATTCCTAGGCTTGGCAAGGACAACAAGAAATTTACACAAATCAACAGAAAGGATTATCTCCCAAGAGCCAACTCACACTACATCCTACAGCCTCTCACTCCCCACATGCCTGTCCCACCCTAGGAAGTGTGCCCCTTCTCTACTCAATAGTTCTTTGGTTTCCCCACTTCCCTTCTAGGGCTTCAGCAACAGGTTGGATAGGAATTATCCGAGAATTGTAGCCACAGTTGGGATCCCTCTAGGAAATCACTTTCCCAATAACCTATCTCAGCTGGAGAGAGTTTCTTACAAGCCTGACAACCCGATTCTTCAATACACATGCCTGACAACATAATTCTTCAATCCAACTTCCGATTCAGTTTCAGTAAGGTCATGGAAACAACAAAGCTCAGTATGGACCAGGTGATGGCAGCAATCCATGCTCAGGAATGGAAATGCGTGGGTTGTAACAACCAATCATTAATACACAGAACGGGCTCAGGTAAAATAGAGGGTGCGTCGGGATTCAAATGAGGTACACAAGATAACTCAAAATACAACTTCTAGTTCCCAAGGTGCATGCTTGTTCAGAGATAAATGATGGAGGAAATGGTTCAACACGTGAATCAATGGTTAAATCAGGAAGGGTGGCATATTTCCAGAGAACCGTGAAGGTCACGAGAATGGCAAGGGAATCCAAGAATGATGAGGGAACACGAGACTTGTGAAGCCATGCCATAATGGGAAATGAACCCCTGACAAGATGGCTTTCCCAGCTAGAAATTACATGCGCCCAAGTTTAAACATGTCTTCCTAAAGAGGATGAGCTCGACTTAGCACTCGTTCCCCTTTCCATGAACTTAGGATAGCACAACTTATGTCAACCATATCCCTTTTGGAAATAATAATATAATATTATTCCTTTAGAGATAAGCCTTTTATATTATCCCTTGTTCCTAGACACTTATCCCCTTCCCCTACCCTACTTAGTGGAGCTTATCCCCCCATAACTCTTTCTTTGTGGTCAGTGTACATGCAACGATGGAATTTTATTAATAATGTGAGTGTTTACATATACAAAAATAGGCTCACTAGCCTTAAGCATCTAAGGTCTCTAGCCTAATAAACATATAAGTCTTCCATCTTATAAACACTTTTTTAACCAGCCTATAAAAAAAATTACAACTTTGTAGAGGCTCGACCTTGTTATGTTACACTTTAAGTGTTTTTCAAAATCTTTAAACATGAAAAACCCCTGAGTTTTCTTTCTTTGGACTCGTAAAACAAGCATCAAAAGACCCATATGCGATCGAACCACTCCTTCTTAGGGTTCGTTAAACATACTCTGAGGGACTCGTCTGAAGGATGAGATTACATTACAATAATATGTTATCCTCCTCAAGCTTGCATAAAAATAAAGAGGTACTCACCCTAAATGGTGGGGGGAAATTGGGAAAGAAATGTGTCTTTGTATATGTTTTAGTAGTAGTAAAGTCACTCTTGAACATGACACCCACGTTAATCACTGTATCCAGGTTGGGAAATCCATTTTTCTCTCGTTTAACCATCAACAAGTTCATATGTTGGGTCCTCCTTGAGTCAATTATTCCAAGACAATTGTCATGTCATTCATATGTTCAAGAGAAATCTAGCCCAAACAAGCCTTCTATCGATTCGACCATCTGCAGTTATAAATTTTCTACCATGTCAGCCTTCCCTGAGTCATTCCCAAATCACTTCATACTCTAATCTACCTCAAATATGTTACACATTCTATGTCATTGATGGGGGATAAATTAAGGGCCTCCTATGATGAGTCTTTTCTTGTCGACTTCAACTCATTATCCGGGAACAAGACATAGAAATCATTTAGTACATTTGAGCCTACATGCCTCGAGGGTAGGTTTCTTCTCTTTCAACAGTGGGCTTATATCATTGACCCCTGATGGGAAGATTCCAATGAGTGTTCAACTTAAACTCATTCATTCACATTCATTGGATTGTACTAGATTACCTTGGGAGTCATTGACATCAATCGTGATTTTCCTTGCACTTGTTAATGGTTTTCATTAATGACCCGTAATCAAGTGGTTTCTACCATGTTCAAATTCAACACCTGTAATCACTTGGATAGATTCGTACTTAGGGACGATGGAAATAAATACCCTGGATCTTACCATATTGGTCCAGGTTGTGACAGAGTATTCATAAGTTTGAACTGACACATAGATCCACTGTGTATGTCTCATGGATATGTCCAAATTTAAATTCTTTAAGTGCATAGATCCACATTGTATTTATGGTGGCTATGTTGAATCATTATGACATGGATCCACGATGTATGTTTGTTGGCCATGACTCACTTGAGACTTATGATTAGATTCACTTGTAGTCTGAGTATGGGAATTCCTACCTCAGAAGATGGTATATTATTATGCAGATGCTTGATTGTTTGTAGGTTCCCGACCGATGCGATCCTTGATTTCACTCTACAAAGTAATTCATTTTTCACAAGTTACAACTTCATAGTTTGGGGGGAATTCTATTACACATTATTTTGGTCACCCCAGTGATCAACTAATGACATGTGCATAACTCACTTCCATGTTTCCTGAAAACATTAAGAGATACTTTCTCCATGAGAAAAGTGGTTTTCCTTTTCTTCCTTAAAAACTATGACAAGGGAGATTTCCACAACCTACTCTATGCATGGGGTGAAAATATTCTTGATCATCACACTCTACACCAAAGCTATATTTCAATGTCGTCATAGGCTTCCTGTGCATAGGGTGCAACGATGCTTAAAAAAGGGAAAAGTCAAAATTCACAAATGTTCTAGAAGGGAATCGTCTAGAAGATGAGGTGGCCTTCGATCAGTTTGGATCTTACTCACTTCTCTGATTTATTGGGATCATCCTAATATCCTCATCCATCCCTCTTTCACCCTATATAAAGAGGGATCTATTATGGAAAAGGCTAAGGTTTTCAATGATTTGCATATGCATGAAGAGTTTTGCTACAGATTATACTTGAGATAGCTTTGTTTTAGCTCTCTAAGTCATATTGTGGATCTTATTCATCAAAGGTATTGGAGAAAAGGTGTGTGTGTTGGAGAAAAGAGACATTGAAAGGGACCTTGCAACATCAAGGCATGGGTTGTATTCTCCACTTTCCATTTAATATAATGCAGCAATACATTTCTTCCCTATAAACATGTCTTGACTTTTGTTGTATAACTCCTTGATCGTATACATAGAATTCATTGGAATA
>SNQJ01S0073327.1:0-17933 GCA_010110895.2 Picea sitchensis | reverse complement strand
TCATTCTCTCTCTCTTTGTTGGATTTTTCTTCTTAAATAGGTTCACCATTCTGAAAATCCAAATATGGAGCAACAAGGATGACACTAGTGAGGATCAAGTGTCATTAAAAGGTATGTCACTTGTACCTCCCTAAACTAGTTTATATGACAATGAAGTTTAAGTTGAAGTTTGTATTATGTCTTGTTTTGTTCTAGATTCCTGTGGAAGTTAGGGAGATTAGTTTGTGTCCACTCTTACCGATATGTCCAATAACATTCACTACCATGGTCACATGTGTTATGGGGCTGAAGAAAAGCGGCTAGTACCCGAAAATTATGTTTGAAATAAGGAAGGCATTAGAGAAGGAGCTCGTGAGGTCCCTAATTGAACAAGCGTTCATCCAAAGAAGTAAAGAAAAGGATGTGAATATAAAGAGAGGATCTAACATGGATCCAAGGGCCAATTTGTCTCTGAGAATTAAGAACATTTGAACATATATCACCTTCCAGGAACCGCCATTACTAAAATAGTCATAACTTCCTGCTCAAAACTCAGAATTGAGCAAGGGAGCGGTCTTTGAAAGGGTATGGAATAGTAGAGAACAACTGTTCACCCAGAAATTGTCTATGGATAGTAAAATTTCTCATAAAATCATTACAAGGAATTATGATAATTTATAAACCAGAATTGTACATGTTTGCATGGTTTTGTTCAGAAAGTTAGCCTGAAAAGAGTTATGTTGGTTGCACACTTTTTCATATTTTTCTGCGGCCAAAATAGCACATAATCTTCATGGAGTGTAGAGATATGGAGGATGCACAAGAGGATTACAGTAAAAAATATGAAGTTAGAGGAATGAATTTCCATCTTGGAATTGAAGGAACAAATTCCAATGGACATGGAGAAGGAAAGGATGAAGACATAAATTTAGTGGAGACCATCAGAAAATTGAACGTAGATGTCCAGAGCTAGAAATATGATAATGAAAGGCTTATGAAGGCCAAAGAGAAACACGAATAATTCAATATGAAGTTAATGAAAATCATGGACATAATTGAGAATAAGTGATATAAAGAGAGTGGCTCCAGCAAGTCAAGAAGCCACAAAGCTCCCGATGAGAAAATAAGATAAAGGAGTGTTAGCATGCACCACCACCACTCTCAAGGGAATTCCAATAGGAGGGAACATAGAATCTCAGGTCCATCCCCTGCAAGGAAGCATAGGAGGTATCGGGTGGATGAATTGAAGGGAGAAATGAATAAGATCAAACCTCATACTTTTGATGGAGAGAACAAGAAGGATGACGATTTTAAGACATGGCTTCTAGGATGAGGAAGTACTTCCAATTGCATAAGTATTCTTCTCATGTAGAGGGAACAATTTCCATCTATCAGCTGAAAGGAAAATCATCCATGTGGTGGGACAAACTTGTGAAAGTAAAAAACCTCAGAGAGAAAAATGTGACATGGAAATAATTCAAGAAGTATTTTGAGAAGAAATACCTGACCAAGACGTATTATGATAAAAAGATGAAAGAGTTATTTGAACTCAAGCTAGGCATCATGACCATTGATGAGTATGAAAGGAGATTCCTATAACTATTGAAGTATGTCTCCTTCATCGAATATGTGACAGTTAAGATCCAAAGATATCTCAGTGGAATACCATCCTTCATCAGTGACAAGATTTAGTATGATGATCCTAAAACTTTGGAAGAAACCATAAGAAGAGTTAAGTGCTTGTATGATCAGCAAAAAGGAAAGCCTACCTTCCATAAGGATTGGGAGGAAAAGAATAAGTTTAATAGAGAAATGAGGAATAATGGGAACAAGCCTCCATTCTTCAAAAATAACCCTCATGGAAAACTAGCCTTTAGAGAGCCCAAGATGGTCGAGGCAAGTGGGAAAAGGCCAAGGCATCCACCAATTCAATATTGGGGTTGTAAAGGAGATCATAAGTATATGGATTGTCCTCATAAAGTTGAAAAAGTGAGAGTTTTCCACAATGTCCAACAAAAATAAACAATGAAGGACATGGGAAGAAGTGTGCCAAGGATCTATGCATCCCTCAACAACAAGCAAGTAGAGTTTCAATCACACAAGATTGAAGTAGAAGGTATGATCAATAACCATGCCTTTACTATTTTAATTGATTCAGGGTCTAGTCATAGCTACATAGATCCTAAGGTAGTGGAAATATTGAAATTCCAAATACGCAAGCATGAGAAATCTTTGTTGGTGCAACTAGATACAGGAACCAAGAGAAATGTTGTTGATTTGGTTAAGTCATGTCCATTGGGCATGAATTGGATGAATACCAAGGTAGGTATGAACATCTTTCCTTTGGGTTCATATGACTATCTAATTGGTATGTATTGGTTGGACCAACACCATGCCATCTTAGATTTTCATAACAAGGAATTCACTTTCCTAGATGATGAAGGAAACTCCATAGTAGTCCAAGGAATTCTTAGGGTGGTCATTGTCTGAGAAATATCAACAATGCAGTTGAAGAAGTGTTATAGGAAGGGTTTTCAAGTGTTTACAACACATATTGAGGAAACATATAAGGATAGGGTGCCAGATCTAGAATATCATGCAGTCCCAAAAGAGTTTGAGGATGTCTTTAAGGAGATACCAAGACTACCCCCAAAGAGAGATATTGATTTCTCTATAAATTTGATGCCTGGAGTAGCTCCAATGTCAAAGAATCCCTACAGAATGAGTACTCCAGAGCTAAAGAAGTTGCAAATGCAACTTGAAGAGATATTGAAGAAGGGGTACATATGCCCAAGTGTCTCACCTTGGGGTGCCCCAGTGTTATTTTTGAAAAAGAAATATGGGACCTTGAGATTGTGTATTGATTTCAGACAGTTAAATAAAGTAACTGTGAAGAAAAAGTATCTTTTACCAAGGATTGATGATCTCTTCGACCATTTGATGGATGCAAGGATATTTTCAAAGATTGATCTTATTTCAGGATACCATCAAGTAAGGATTAAATATGAAGACATTAGAAAGACTGTCGTCACAAAAAGGTATGGTCACTATGAGTTTACAGTGGTTCCATTTGGGTTATCAAATGCACTAGTTGTTTTCATGTTTTTTGTTGAATGGTGTTTTCTAAGAGTACTTAGACAAGTTTTTCATTGTATTTTTGGATGACATCCTTGTGTATTCCAGGAAAAAAGAAGAACATGATCCTCACTTGAGGATGGGGTTGTAAGTGTTAAGAGAACATCAATTGTATGCCAAATTGAGAAAGTGATCATTTTATCAGAACCAAATTCATTATTTGGGGCATATCATATTCAAAGAAGGGATAGTGGTAGATCCTGAAAAGATAGAGGCCATTAGAGGATGGTCAACACCCAAGAATGTGACAAAATTCAGATCCTTCATGGTTCTAGCTAGATACTACAGAATATTCATTGTAGGGGTTTCAAGGATTTCTCACCCAATAACTTCCTTGCAAAGGAAAGGGGTGAAGTTTCAATGGACAGTAGAATGTGAAAAGAGCTTCTAGCAATTGAATCACTTTCTAACCAATTCTCCTATTTTGATAATTGTAGATTCTAATGAGAAATTCATGGTTTGCACATATGCATGCAAAGAGGGACTTGGAGGAGTCCTCAGTCATAATGGTTTGGTAGTATGTTTTGAATCCAGAGAGCTGAAGGAGCATTAAATGCTTTATTTCATTCATGATTTGGAGTTGGATTCCATAGTACATGCCTTAAAGAAGCGGAGGCACTACCTCATGGGAAATAAATTTAAACTTAGTACTGACCATAATGGTCTGAGGTATTCGTTTGATTAGCCAAATTTAAATTCCAGGTAAAGCAGATGGTTGGAATTCCTCTGTGAGTATGACTCTGATATAAAGCACATCAAAGGAAGGAAGAACAAGGTGGTTGATCCAGTCAACAGGAGAGTGCATGAGTTACATGCTATAGACATTAGCATGTACCAAACAGATCTTAAAGGTAAAAAAAATTAATTTCCAAAAGCATATTTGCAATACGTGGAGATGGTAACAAAATTATAGAAAGGTAAAATGCAGCAAATAGTCAAAGATTATAAATTGGGAGATGATGAAATTATCATGTACGGGAACAAATTTTTTTTAGCCAATTCTCTGGAATTGAAAAGTATGATCTTGAAGGAGATGCATAATGTGTCTTATGTTGGACACCTAGGATATTAGAAAATAGTGGTAGTAGTCAAGAGCCAATACTATTGGCCAGGTATGAAGAAAGAAATTGTTGAGTACATTGCCAGATGTATGGAGTGTCAAGGGGTCACAGCTGAGCATAGACACCTAGCTAGGTTGTTGCAACCATTACACATTCCTGAGTGGAAGTGGGAAGTGGAAATAATGGATTTCATCAACAAATTGCCAAGGACAAGAAAACATCATGATTCTATCATGGTAGTGGTGGAAAAGCTTACCAAGATTTCCCATTTTATTCCATTGAAGACTACTCACAAAGAAACCAATGTTGTCTATATCTATATGAGGGAAGTGGCCCGATTGCATGGTATTCCCAACACAATTGTGTTTGATAGAGACCCAAAATTCACTTCAAAATTTTAGAAGGGATTATTCAAGGGGTTTGGAACCAATATGAACTTCAGTAGAGCCTATCATCCTAAGTCTGATGGGTAGACAGAGAGGGTAAACCAGGTAATATAAGATATGTTAAGAATGTATGTGATGAACAAACCATCAAAGTGGTAAGACTATATACACTTGGTAGAGTTTGATTACAACAATGGGTACCAAGCATCTCAGATGATGAGCCCATTTGAAGAACTTTATGGTATAAAGTGTAACACTCATGTAAATTGGGAAAATCCAGTTGATAGGGAAGTGATTGGGCCAAACTTTCTCAGAGAAATGGAAGAGAAAATGTTGAGGATTAAATAGAATTTAAAGGCTTCACAAGACAAGAAGAAAAGATATTATGACAAGGGTAGAACTCACAAGGATTTTAAAGTGGGTGATCATGTATTATTGAACATTAAGGCCAACAGAAGTTCACTGAAGTTGTGGAACTATTCCAAGTTGGGAGCTAGATATTTTGGACCATTTGAAATCCTAGAGAGGATTGGCCTAGTAGCTTATATGATTGCATTTCGAACATCCACGTCTATTCATAATGTGTTCCATCTATCATTTCTCAATAAATATATACTTTATGCTAATCATGCAATTGATTGGAATGTGATTTAGGTGGAGCAAGAAAGCGCTATTCAAGTGCATATGGTACGCATTATGGACTGGAAAATCAAACAGCTCCGGAATCGATCCATATGGCTTGTTACGGTCCAATGGACATGGTACGGTCTTGAGGATGCTACTTTGGAGCATGAGGATGCAATGCGGGTAGAATACTTGAATCTTTTTAAATATTTTTAAACTATTGTTGATATGGTGTAAAAGAATTGCAGTGAGGAGAATGCAAAAATAAGGGGAGGGGATTATAATACCCCAAGGCCAAGCCCCTAATTTTTAATCAGGAATTGTAAACATGTTTCATAGGTTGGTGAGCCAAGTAATGTTAATATAGGAGGCTTATGTGATAGTTGGGCCAAAGTGCCTAGGATGCTAAGGCTAGGAGCATGTTTTGCATATGTAAATATTCAAATCATTAATATAAAATCATCAGTGTGTGTAGACCAACCATGATGAAAGAGTATGGGTAAGGGAGGGGGATGAGAGGATGGAAAAAGGGGCTAAGCTTAAGAGCTTAAATATCAGAGAATAATATATATTATTATTCTAAATGTTGTAAGGAGGATATAAATTTATCCTAAGTTCCTTTGGGAAGGGGAATGACTTCCAAATGGAGAGGAACGTGTTTCATGAGAACCATGTGTCATCTTAGGCACATGCAAATATATGTGGGGATTTTTACTATTTGGGGGATCATATTTTCCATTCCTTCCACTCACGCATGCAACTAGCAGGAGGAAGTAAAACTGTGAACACCATTGTTGAACCCTCAACCATCCCGAACCCCTTCAATGAGCCAGAATTGGTATCCTTGTTGAACCACATCACGCCCCTAGCCATTTTTCTGTTGTGATCCACATTTTCTATGGATTTGTGTGGCCTACTGTCATTACCAAAACCATATCCATTTTTCTATTCTATCTATCCATCTGAATTGGATATGTACATAAGAAGCAAGTTGTCAGGCCCATGGGTAGAAGAAGCAATTTGTCATGCATTTGAGAAACTCTCTCTAGGTGAGAGAGTTTGCTAGGGAAGTGATTTCTCCTGGAGGGAGTCTAGTAGAAGCTACAGAGCTCTGAGAATTCTTGTCCAGACTATTTTTGAATCCTTGGAAGGGAAGTGGAGCAATCGATGGACTGTGTGACAGTGAAGGTGTATACTCTTGGGGTAGGACATGCATGTGGGGCATGAGAGTCTATGAGCAGTGGGCGTAAGTGGCTCCTTGGAGGAAATATTTCATGTAGACGGGCACAACTTCCTATTGTCCTTGCCTATCCTAGGAATTGCTTTCTCGGTGGATTTTAGTCCCAACTCGAGGGTCACCCACTGCTGAGAGTGATGAGAAGTGTGGTCTAAGGCTGGGAGGTTCATGGAAGCTCTGCACACATTCGGTGCACTAGAATTAAGAGATAAGTATATTTTTTGTGCTTAATGGTTAATGATGTATTTTAGCACATGTCTATGATTATTATAATAATATCATGCATTTCACTGCATGTATTCTTTCATTTTGTCTCTGTTTATTTATGTAAAGTTTATATGTGATTTATTCCACAAAGAGCTATGTCTTCCATATCCCAACAATTCTATGTATGGTCATGTATAGTTTTAATTATGTATAACACAGCTTGAGACCGTGTGTGTCTGAGGTAGCCTCGTCCGAACTTTGGGTGGTTGGGGGACATTACAAATTGGTATCAGAGAAGTTTGGTTTTGGTGTAGTGGTGTTGTCCCCATGAGGGTGGCTGGGGGACATTACAAATTGGTATCAGAGCAGTTTGGTTTTGGATTAGTGGTGTTGTCCCCAGTGAGGGTGGTTGGGGGACGTTTCATTAGTTCTACCCAACATTCCTTTTTTGTTCATACATACAATGCACACTTATCTCTCCACTCATAATATTTCAAACTCATGCATATCTCACAAAAATTTACTTTACCCAAAGAACCCTTTACATATTTATATGTTTGCAATAGGGATTAGCTCATTACAAAATGAAACAAAATGTCTAACTAATTCTAATTAACTTCCTCCTTTCATGTGTGCTACACTTGAATATGCATTAACTACCTTCCTTTATTCTACCCACTCTACTCAGTCGAATTGTTACGCAGTTGGCTACTGTGCAATTCTGAAAACAAGTCCCAAAATGTACTATTCTAGCAGGCCCCCAACACTCACCTGTGGCTCATCCCAAGCATCTTTAGGTATTCTTCCATGTCACAATGAACTTCTGGAATGTTTCTCTAACAATATAGACCTTTTCCTTTACTTGTGTTTCCTTCTACAAAATCCCCTCTGTTGTCTCTGCAGTAATGTGGGTCTTCAACTTCTCTTCACTTTCTTGCACTACATGCTTCACTATTCCTTGTGCAACTACAAGTTCGCCTCTCTCCCAAAACGATTCCTCTTGCATCATCTCAAAATTATGTGTGTGAGCCTACTCTTCTACTCTAATTTGGTTCATGTCTAAGTACAACTTCGTATTCTCCACAATTGCAACCATCTTTCCGGTTGGTGGAAAAGTGCTCATTATCTCTTTAAAATTTTGCGCCTTGTCCTGTGAAACCTGCAACTTCTGCATTATTCCTTGCAACTCTACATTTTTTGTTATATGATACCATACTTGTGTGCTTTCTTCATACAAATTGGCACACTACTCCTCCAAAATATTGATACATTCCACTATTATCACCATTGTCCTCTCTCTTTCCTCAGGTAGAGTGTTTGGCATAGTGTGTGTTTCTAATTCTACTATCTTCATGTGGAAGCCTTGAATGGATTCACTAGTATTTGACACTTTCTCTTCTAATGAAGAATATACTTCCATCGTGACCTTCAAAATGTTACTATAAACCTCCTATATTACTTGTTGTGGCCTTTTTTTCTTTTTGTTCAGTCTCATCCCACTCCATAATAACTTTTTTGTATTATATATGCAATGTTGCCTTATCATTTGTCATTTTGGTCAAATTCATCATCATCGAATATGTGCACAAATTTATCTCTTGTGTAACACTTTTATACAAACCCTTTAATACATTCATCGGAAACTGCAACAAGACTAAGTCAATATGATTTAATTCTTGTGTTTTCTCCTGCATATCTATCGAGGGGAACTCTATATGCCTTGGCAATATATTTATCATTCAACACTCTGTTGATACTTCTGATGGGTGAGAGGTTGTTGGTCTTGCTTTTGTAATATTCATTATACTCTTTGTATGTTCTTCCTATGCCCTTTTCTCTGGTTCTATATTGGTTGTTTCCAAAAGTTGATGCAATGAAGCTATCTTGTCCTACACATATGTGTGTATATCCTCTTATTTTTGTGGCGTGTGATGAAACACTTTGTCCATCACTTCATTTACTTGATCTCATATTTTCTCTAGGTTATCTTTTGTCAAGGCCTAGGTGGCCACTTCCTTGAATTCTTTCCTCTTCTTGCATTGGTGTAGTGATTTCCTCTTATCATGTTCTTTCCTCTTCTCTCCAAGGAACGATACCATTTTTTGTGTGTCTCCTATGTCATTTCCTTTTTATTCATATTATTCTTATTCTTATTCTTATTTGTCTTCTTCTGGATCATTCTCTAGCGGTTGTGTTTCTTATTTCTTCATTTCCAGTACTGTGGTTTTCCATTCTTCCTCCTAGTCTTATATAATTTGTCCAACCTCATATCCTAACAACCTATATTTGGTTGTCAACCATTGTTGATATGGATCCCTCTTGGCTTGGATACACATATGGTGTCTCATTTCCTTAAAATTCCCAATCTCCTTGTATGCTTCCACTACCTATGGTAGTATGCACATTGTACCTTGAATTCTCTTTCAAATTATCTCCTTGTAAACATAGAAAGTGATGTTATTATCCAATTATCTTTCCTTGTGTGTAGTATTCCACAAGTTCACATATATTTCTACCAAACATGGTTTCTTCCCAACTCCTAGAAATTGAGTGTCTTTTGGATCCCTCCACTCCACTAATGAAATAAATATCAATATCCATTAATAATGGAATTTTGTTCCTTTATCTTTTGCCTCTCTGAAATCCATCAATAATTGGTTTACCAGAAATTTTTTCCAGTTCATTTGTACTCATGTGACACACTTATTAGTTGTTGCTATTACACCTCCTCGTACATCATCCTTGTGACATTTCATCAGTAACTTAAAGGATAACACCTATGTCGCAAACCTTATAGTGTCATAATTGATTCTTTCTACATCCAATCCACGTGCGCCTCTAAATGTGCCAAATTTCTCCTTTGATTTTTCCATGAATAATGGCATTGGGTCTTCCCCTATTGATGGTAACTCGATCATCCATGCAATGAGTTGAGTTTCTATTGACACCATCCTATCCAAATGTTAGAGGGGAAAATGCCCCTATTACTATATTGGGTTAGAGTATAGGAAGATCAGTGATCTCCCTTAAAAGACGATTCTACTTCTAAACTACCCCAAACAATATGAACTCAAAAGAAAAGAGAAGGAAAAGAGAGTGTACCTTAGATCCTTTAGGCTGGTGTTGACCTCATTTTCCTTTGTAGTTTATTGGGTTGTTCATCTCCTCCCAAAGATGACCTGCAAACAATTTAGACAACAAAACTACAAGATACTTTATCTCTACTTATCAATGTTAGGTTTCAGATATAAATGTAAATGCATTAATCAATTAAGAACAAAAACACAATATTTGGGACAAAAACAAAATTGTTTTATTCAAATGTGAAGATTACAAAAGTTACAACCTTCTTGTTGGCAGACGCTCCGCGAACCTAGTCTAGGATCCTCTTATTGCTACTCCGAGTGCATCATTCCCATAATACCTCTCACAATCAACTGATCTCCTTGGGAAATTGGGAAGGGATTGTATAGGGAGAGGGATGGAGGGGGAATGATGAGGCCAGATCTCATAAAGGGATGCAAATCTTGGGCTGAAATGGGAAGGGATTTTGGTAGAGCTTCTATGTTATAATGCTTAATTATGGAATAGGACCCCAAAACCTCCTTTTATATGAAAAAAGGATAGTTATTTAGTTTGGCTAAGAGCTACAATGGGTAAAATGGTTAGGAAACATCCAATATCCCATTAACTCCGCCAAAGTCCTTGAAATGTTTTATTTTTTGCAACTTTTGGAGGTAGAAACGGGTTTTCTAGCATGCAGCTCATGTATGTACGTGGGTTGTCTAATACGAAGCTAGCATGTGTACGTGGGTAGTAGTGTAGAAAGATGCATACATGCTCCAAAAAATCATTTTTTAAAGAGAGATCCTCAACAGTAATTTGGAAAATTGTGTAAGTAAAAAGGCCATTTCCATGTATGCATAGGTAGGGAATTTTGGGGCTATAACATATGCCCCCTAATGTGTGAGTTCAGAAGAGAAAATGATGGCTGAAATAAATTACAATATCTTTACCAGTGGGAAGGCACAGAGTCGCGTGAGCCCAGGACCGGATCTTGGGAGTGTGCCATCTGCAAAATGATATTCTCTCTGAGGCGAGCATACCCATGCTCGAGATGAACTAATATTGGCTATCAGTCAAGTACATTGAATATCCATGTCATATAAATGTCTATATAAAGTGTATCTGTGAGAAATACACAACAGATATACATCTCAAAATCATTTGAACATATACAAGTACAATGTAATATGCATTTTCAACATGTATTGATGCATGTGGCTGGAGATGACGACTTCATAGCTTGAGAAACAACTTCAAGATATTCAACAACTCAGGTAGAAGTAAAATATGTGTAATATCCCCAGGTAGAAACCCGGTTGTGACTATGAATAGTAAACATGTTTGATAGGCTAGTGAGATGAGTTATTATAAGTTGATAGGCTTATGTGTGTATTAGGCCAGAGAGGCTAGAGGCTAAGGCCAATGGACCTGATTTTGTATATGTAATTATGCAGATTATTAATAAACAACATCGTTGTGTGTATACCAACCACGAAGAAAGAGTTTTGGGGGAATGAACTTCATCTAATCTAGGTAAGGGAGGGGGGGTCTAAGTCTCTAGGAATAGGGTCTAAGCTAGAGGGCTTACTTATAAAGAAATATTATTATATTATTATTTCTTAGAACCTAAGGCTGGGCATAACCTATGTTGTCTTAAGTTTATAAGGAAAGGGAATGAGTGTTAAGTGGAGCTTATGCAACTTCAGGAAGACATGTGTCAACCTGGGTGTAATGATCCCAAGCCATTACGCAAGGATCATCACGGTTTTGGTGTCTTTTTAAAACTTTGGTTGAGTGAGGTATTTCATCAAACAATTGGTTGTCCTACTTGTTTATATCTGTTTATATGTGTGAATGAAGCAAATAACAAGAAGAGACAACCATGGAACATACCTCAACCATATGCAATATGATAGACAAGCCAAAACATCTCAAATAGATTTTATTCATAAGATAGAGAAACCTGCTACAATGAAGATGTTGATCTGGAATGCTCAACAGATGGCCAAGAAGATAAACAATAGAGCTGCTAAAAAATACTTCAATAGAAGACTCCAACATACCTCCAAAGGCTCGACATACAATGAATACTGAATACAATAGATCTGGGTCATAAGAATGCTAAACCCCCAAGCTGGAAGGTGCCACGCTCTGCTAGAATGCTGAAGCCCTCAATAATTGAGCCATGTTGCCAAAAGTGTCCAATCACCCCAAGAAATATTCCAACTGATAGATCGGGCAACTGTAAGGACAACCTAGGTGTCCAAATCTCCAAATCCACTCTCAAACCCTGTATATATGAACTCCTCCACTGAATGGTGCACCCAACTGGATGACTGAAACCCTAGATAATTCGGCCCTGATGAAGAAGGCATCCAAATGCTCTGAAACTCCCTAGGAATATATATCAATACATTGCAAGTCACTAGGTGAAGTCTCAGGGTCAGATCTGAAGTCTAACCCCTCCAAACTGACTAGATCTGAATCTCAAAAACGCCCTCCTTCTCTTCAATTCGTTCCACTGCTCTAAGAAATAATCTGAGCCATAAAACTTTCTCAGAAGGCACTAGGAATTATGGTGAAGACCCTGGAAGAAGAACCCAAGTGATAGAATCTCCAAAATCCCCGCCAATCACCTGCAATGTATCTCTCTCCAAGAATGGTGTGCCCCCCTTGCTGGAAACCCCCAACTGGTGTGCCATCTCTGTATCTGGACAAGTAACTAATATGGAATCCTCCTGCAACTAAGTATATGTGGAACTAGAATGTTGTGGGAGTGTATGGCATCTCTGAGACCAAGCTTGGGACAAGCTAGGTTGAATATTTCACCACTGAATTGTTCTCTAGGGTTTGTTAAGTCAAAACCCTCAAAACCCCAAATGCTGGGCTTACTAGCTAGACGCTAGAAATCAAAAGATAATCATACATGAATGAATGAGAAGAGGCCCTTTCCTTTCCTTTATACTTTTGGATCACCTTGTCCCTCCAAAGTGACTTTCATTTTATTAATATTTAATTAATTAATTAAATCACTTTAATTAATTAATTAACCTTTTTACCTTTGAAAATCTCCTTATCTCTCGTTGTGGCTTCCCTGGCCACTGAAAGTCACTTCTAGCCATCCCATCCTATAGTGTTGCTCCTTCTAATTCCAATGAGATATTACACTAAGAGGTTCCTCCAAGTAATGTGCCCAAAATGACCTCTTCAGTGATTTCAATTAACTTATAGCTCAAAATAGTCAAAATCATGGAAATCGTCGGAATGCAACAAAACCAAAGCCAACCTATGCAGAATGGATCATAATGATGGAATATGATTATCAATGCAAGTTGGACTCCAAAATGCCTCTTAAATACCCCTGTACTCGCTATAACATCCATCCAGATACTCTGGTCAACATAAATCTTTGCATTGTGACGATGTCCCAAAGTGGGGACATTATAGTCTTCCCTGCTAGAAAATTGCTTGTCCTCAAGAAATACCCAAATCCCTCCAAGTGAAATACCAGGATCCCATGTCCACCTATGGGATACACAGTAGAACCCATTGAAAGGTGAACAATAATATACTCAACCCCCTGGATCCCATATCAGAAAGTGAACTGCAATACTCTACGAAGCATAGTCCTGAAAGATATCAACCCTGTGAACCTCCTGCACATGACACATGGCCTCATCTCAGAATGATTCCATTCTCCAAATCTCTACCAATATCCACACGGCCTCCATAAACTACACATGCTGATGCCAGAATGAGGTATTGCAAGACCTCTGTGAGATACCTGCGAGTGGTGCGCTCCTCTCAACACTGAAGCTCAATGGAAAGTTAGAATAACTTTCCCCTGTAATGGTCCACTCTCTCCTGTGAATCCGTGAAATGACCAATCCTGCAATCCCTGGATACCATGCTAACCTCTGTCGAAGATCCTCATGATGAAACTGGAATACTCTAACCATGTGTTATAACCCTAAATTGCACCACACATGCTTACCTGGCATCGGGCCAATTCATATCCCTTATTTTCCAAAACTCTGCTAAAAAACTCTTTGAAAATCCTCTTGTGTCAAGGCCCACATGCCCTAACCCATTACTGCACATGTGTGCATGTTGGCTGACTCACAACAACCCGTGTGTACCTAACAAAGCACAAAAAAAGGAAAGGTGTTGACGGAACAAAAAGGTATGGGTCAGTTAACTGAAATTCCCGGTCATGCATGGCTGAGGGTTCATCCAAAACCCTAGCTCCTTCTAGCCTATAAAAGAAGGGGTAGGGGTACCATTTGGAGGAGGAAAAAATATAGCGAAGAAACTCTGCCCATTTACGTAATCCATTGTCCCAACCCTTTAGCCTTTCCTCATGCCAACGGAGATTTAACAAAAAGCAGTTGAAGGATAGAAGAAGAGGAGCCCATGATCATGTTCAAGGAGTGGTGGCTGGTCTCAGCTTTTTTTTAAGTTGATTCACTTTCAGTAATAAAAAGAATAATTTTCCCGTCCCAATGCATGAATTGTCTATGATTTAATTAATTTATTCTTGATTTCTAACCCTTGAGTATAGAAGTAGCATGCATGCATAGTTGTTGTTTGTCTTGAGTGCAGGCCATATATAGAAGGAGCAGCACAAGCAAGTAATCAAAGCACAACAGAGGATCTACATCGAACGTCGGTAATAAGGTTGGTGGTACTTTTCCATTCATTTACTGTGAAAAAGGGGTTTAAATCTTGGGTTGTAGGTAAAAAAGTAGTTTCTATTCGGTCAAAATTTGCATGAAAGTCTGACCCTAGTTTGCTAGTCCGTAGGGTGTTTTTCCCAACAACAGAATTGGCGACCATACTGGGGAGAATACTCTTTAGGGTTCCTGAATTTATTTAATTTTTTTGGGTAGTTTAAAGATTAGGTTTTCTATTTTTCTTTGCATGTATTTTTCTGTAAGGTCTGAGCTAGCAGGGAGTCTAGTTTTCCATACCAGCTTTCCATGACTTTTGCTTGACTGCATTTTTCGGGACACAAAGGTACACATTGCCTGCAGAAGGCTTGCACGCATGTACCCATGCCCTATCCTCTTACAGCACGTGTGTGAACGCTAGCTGTAGAGATAGTAGTAGCGTGTAGGAGTTCATAGAACCTTAGAGGCACTCCTCCTCTTCCCTGTCAGAATTACATATTCTCAGGGGGTTTTCTGGAATCCTGTCTGAGTCTTGCTAGTTCACAGTCCTATCTCAGATTACCTTTTTTCACCTTATTATTCCTTGCATTATTTGTCTTTTCTGTTAGAAAGAGAATCCAAGCCTTCAAGGGACCTTGGTTATCAATACCAGAGGCCTCTTCCTGTTCTGGACTACCTGCTTTCATATTTTTCCTTAGAATTTAGATATACACGTGGCCTGTA
The DNA here is from genome assembly GCA_010110895.2 of Picea sitchensis. Lineage (NCBI taxonomy): Eukaryota > Viridiplantae > Streptophyta > Pinopsida > Pinales > Pinaceae > Picea > Picea sitchensis. Next base: position 2,845 of record SNQJ01S0073327.1, on the reverse strand, counting down.
CAAGGTCAGCCTGCATGTACATGCTTTCTGTCTCTGTTCAGCACGCATTTGCACGCGTGTTGTTTTAGTGACAGTCGCATGCTTGGATAGGCTACTTTTTGGTCAGGGTGGGGAAGTCATCCCCTCCTTTGATAAGAAGTATTCCTCTCAGGTGTTTGAGTCTAGGTTTGAACAGTCAGTAGGTTAGGTCATCTTACCCTTAGCCTACTTTTTCTCAGTTAATAGTTGACAGAAAAATAATTTATTTTTTTATGGTTTTTAGACAAGCATGAGAGTCTTTGTTTTTTTTTATTGTCTTTGTGTGATTTTTTACTCTGATTCTTTGTGATCTGCGCTTTAAGCCAGAATTTGTTTTTCTTGGTTTTTTTCTTGTCGGTATTTTCCCTTTTTTGCTTTACTGGCACTTAAATAAAAAAAAATCTCTTTTCAATTTCTTCTTTGGTTGAAAGGTCTGTTTCTGCATCATTAGCTAGGCAAAAGTATTTTATTTCATAAGTTTTTATGCAATTCACTTAGATCATAAGTAGCTCGTAGTCAAGCAAAATTCCTATGAGTTTGCTGTATAAAATCTTAGAAAAAATTAAAAAGAAAAAATAAATCTTTCTTTGTGAAAAGTTGTTGAAATTTTGCATTTAGTAAAAGTCTTTTGTTTCCATCTTTTTTCATTCATTTTTGCTTTTTTCTTTACACATAATCAGTTTCACCCTCATACCCCTTGACGTAAGATAAATCCATAAAAGTAACACTAATGTTAAAATCTACTATAATTTTATGTTTGTAGGGTTCACAAACTAGTTCAGGACTAGGGCCTTGGATTAGGTTGGAGAGGAAACTCTTCAAGGCCATTCAAAACCAAACATTAGAGTCTGAGGTAGGGAGTGTCTAAGTCCAGTTTCATGGAAGTTATCCGGGACCCCCCTCTAACACAAGGGATAAACACGAGGTCGCGTGCAGAAAGGTAGCGGAGATAACCCCTCCAAAGTCGGACCAATCATAGTGGAGAACACATATAGAGGGTTTGTTTTGGGATTCCATCGTTTGCATTTTCCACGGGGCTTCGTGGGTCTCGAATCCATTCGAGGTCCTTAGTTGTCTTCTGGACCATTTTCTCTCGATACCCTTGATAGATTTCGGTCTCGATACCCTGCTCATTATGGTCTACCCGACTTTCGACTGTACCCACCTGGTGACTGTTCGCGTCCTGGGGACATACACAGGTGACTGCGGGGGTATATTGCGGTACCTAGGACAAACATCGAGCCATGATTTGCAGAGTATACCTGGAAGGTGCTTCCATATTCGAGTTTCACTTGCACCGATAAGTTTCTCTAGTGTTGGTTGTTGTAACTATTCTTCCAAATAGTTTAGTGATTGCTTGTCTTATCTCATAGGGGATTTTTTCTTAGTGTGTGTTACTTTTGAATGTTTAGAATACATTAGCATGTCTTGGATATTCTCACATAGTGGAGGATCCCAAGCTCTGCCGGTCACGAAGGATTCTTGGCTTGCCGCCAGTTACACTGGAGCCACCCCTGCCACCATTAAGGCGGAAGCCAGACCAACAAGGGTCTTTTCAAGTGACCGGGTTACAAACCTTTGTGCCCGAAAAACTCCTGAAGGAATCAACCGCCACTCTTGGCTCAGTTGAAACCCCAACCATTGATATCTTGGCACTGTTTATTGTACCAATCCAATTTCACGAACGCCAGACAATGCCTCACACAGCTATGGAAACAAATGTTGTTACTTCTACTAGGAATTCTTCAATTCCCACCACAGTTGCTACCACAGGAGAGTCATCTCCTAACCTACCATTGTCGGTCTGAGCCACCATGGTCTCGGCCGCAACTATGTCACACAGTGGACCGAACCCATCTATGGCGGTGGCCACAACCCCCTTCACACCTAGTGCGACATGCCCTCCATTTTCATATGATATGCCTAGTTCGGGTACAAGTCCTGCACTAACCTACTCAAAACCAAACCAAGGTGGAGTGTGTGGATCTCTGGTGCAACCTGGCTCAACATGAACATCATGCTAACAAAACAGACTCCTGGGTCCCATGGAAAACTTGGAAGTTTATCACTTCCAATCTCCTCTAACTGCTCCTGTGTGAGACTGATCACTATCAGAAGCCCTATGTGCTCATCTGCTACCACCTAGCCCATGATTCTCTCTCTCACACACCAAGTCTCAACCAGTTGCCTATGACGATCCCTCTCTCTCTAAATGTATGCCGTAAAGGTACTCATTCCAGGTGGCCTCGACCTAGATACTCTCCATGCTCTCAACCACTGTCTATCTCTCCTCATGCGACTACTGATATGGTGAAGGTGCTCACTCATAACTATGGGCTGCTGCAAAAGATTGAAATATGCATACTCCCCTAAGTGTGTCTCCTCCATGCATGTCAGTACACCCCTTTGAATCCTATCATACATCCTGACATGTCTCTGTGAGCTATCACTCATCACTGTATTCTCCGACATACTCCTGTCATCTCCCTCAAACTCATGTTGCATAAAAAATCCTGGGCGTACAGCTGGATCAATATCTATATGGAGATCAACCACTCCCAAGACACAAATGGAAGTGTCTTCCATCAACTGGTGCTCCTCTGCTCAATCATCAACATCCTCTGTCAACGTGATTGACTGATACATCTGAGTGTCCACTAAGACAGATGAAGTGGATCTTTGATGGATCTCATCAAGAGACTCATCTTTCCTAGTCTCTGATTCTTGAAGGGTGTTCTGTGTTTCCTCAAGAATCCTCTAGTTCTCTCCAACTCCTTGTTGATTAAGGTTGGTTGTCATTGATGTCAACCCTTGAAGAAAGACCCGT
>SNQJ01S0073326.1:47093-58480 GCA_010110895.2 Picea sitchensis | reverse complement strand
GGTACATGTTATGTCTTTGTCGAGATTTATATCTCAATGTAAACTTACAAAACTCAAACTTTAATATATTTATAAACTTATGGATAATGAAAACCTTCAACACCAATAAGATTAAACTCAAACTTCAATATATATTTGATAAACTGTTGCATGCCTTTGTTAGCTAAGGTGATTAGTAGATGACCAACCACATTGTTTAATGTTATCATAGGGCTTGTACTAGCATTTATGTTTGATGTGTTCATGTGTAAGTGTTTCTGAAATACTTTACTGTATTTTTTGAAGAATTGGTAACTTTTGCTTAATTTTTACTTTTATATTTGATGTTCCTTCGCACTGATTATATATATATATATATAACTGATAAAGTCTAGAAAAGTATATATATCTTATTTTTTTTTAATTTAAACTTATAACTTTTTAAAAGGAAACACATATTTTTAATCATTAATCTCATTTATATATATATATAAAAATAAAATTATATTTTAATAATATAAATAACATTCATACAATAACATACATAATAATATTATATTTATATATTAAAATTTTAATAAAAACAATTAAAAATATATTAGTTAAAGTTATTATGTGACTAAACAAATATGGTCTTAACGTGTATGGCCATTCAAATCTTGTAATGATCTTACATATTACAAGCTATTCCTCTATAAACATTGTGGATTTAATGAATTAAAAAAATACATCTTAATTTTCTTGATGATTTTTTAGTCTCTTTTATTATATTATTTTATTATATTAATTACGTCGAAAGGCATATACCTATTGATAATGGGCACAATTAATTACCTTTTAATCTAAAATTATAATCTTATGGCTAAAAATTGAAGATGCTGGCATATTCTTAGTCGTCTTTCCAAATCAATGAATGTGTTTTACTCTTCATAACTTTCTTGTATTTTTGAATGTATCCGTTAACCTATATTTTTGAATGTATTTTTAACATTTACTTAATCATATTAAGAAATTAATTTACTTAATCATATTAAGAAATTGCCACGTTTAAATAATTAATCTTTGAAATTATCATGTTTAGATTTGTTGGCTTTCTTCCACTATCCGCGCCTTTCATTTTCTGGCTTTCTTCCACTATCAGCACATTTCATTTTCTCACTATAGACACAAGCAAGCTTTAACATCACCTTTCGGCATTCTTCAACCACACAATTTTAAATGGCTGTGCTAGTTAAAATACACCCCGATATACCCTCTGGTCGTAGGCCTTGTTTCCATCCATAGCCCGGGTCGCATCGGCTTGGCAGAATACATGGAAAGCGTATTAATTCCGCATCTTTGTGTTGACCTTAATATTAAAAAAAAACATTCAAAGTCGTAAATATAAAATTTAAATATTTGATACGGAGAAGCTTTACGCCCTTTCTTAGACCAGACCATTTCAACGATTCCAAAGACCAGATTATAAAGTCACCCTTCAACCGCTTCCCGCATTTTATTTGTTTTGGCTGCCCTTCGTCTCCGCGTAATTACTTGGTCTATATATTTCGATGTAAGGAAGATACAGTCTGCATATTCTTCTTCTTCTGATATTGGATCTGGTGAAATCTCTCACTTATTCTGTGACTGTGAATTCAGTGCAATCAATCACTTATTCTGTGACTGTGAACCGGCGAATTGTTTTGGCAGCTTGGCTTTGTTTCGTTGTAGCGATATGGAAATGAGAACAACACCACGACTGGCAATATTGGTTGCCATGGTCATGGTGGTGATGGTTGCTGAAAGTTTGGCATGCAGGCCGATGAAATTGAAGTTCATATTGGGAGAAGTCGAAAATAGTAACCCTATTAAGATGGATAATGGATGGTTTCAATCCCTTCCAAAGGGTACTCCCGTGCCTCCCTCAGGCCCCTCTCAATGTAAAAACTACAAGCCTCCCACTGGAAGCAAGGGAGGTTCGTGTCCAGTTAACGAGATTAATGCAGCGGGGATTCATAGATATCCAGTTTTAACAGATGGGTCGGTTCGAATTGCAAGAGCTGCGGATTCTTTTGATCACTCCTTGAGTCCAGTTGTTAAAAGTAGCATTTCCCTGACGTAGAATCGCAGATGAATGCCATGGTTAAAACCAGGGGTTCCCTGACGTAGAATCACAACATAAATCTTTGTAGTACTGATCAGATATTGCAGAAAAGCAAACATCCAAAAGAAATAACGCATAGAGTGTATATAAGTAGACCAAGTAATGATCTTAGAACGGTTATAAGCGTGTCTGAATTCCTTAAAAAAAAGTTTCAGCGAGCATGCAACCCTAATTTGATCCGAGGAAGAACGAACAGACCTGCGATAGCACAGGCAGCGGATTGTAATCCCTTAGACCTTTCTAAATGTCTTTGAAAATTCTCGTAACTGAATCATATACATTACATGTGTTCAATTTTTTTTATCAATCTCGGTGCAATATACGGATTTTAATAAATCCGAAATAACATAAATATATGTTAGTACATTGTATTTAAATTCCAATCTTTTAAACCAATAAACGTTTGTATATTTAAATTTTAATAAATCTATGTTAACATGAATCTTTATTATTTGACAAAGAGATGTCAGAATTTTCACATAGTATTTTTCATTTCCATCAATTTTAACATTTTTTAAGCTAAAAATAATTTTAGATGTATATTCTAGTTGCCATGAAAAGAAACCAAGTCACTTGAGGTCAAAAAAAAATATAACCACTGAAACTGAAATTCAAAGGAGCTATAATCTCCACTAAAAAATAGTATTATCAAAATTGTACTACTATTTAAGGTCGTATATATAAAGCTAAGAAAAAAACTATTTAGAGAGCAAAAACCACTACTAACCTAGAGGCAAATCCTGCCCATTTCGAGAAGACACTTCGCAGACAAGTCTGAGGCTGGCCTCTGGTGAGCTCGACGAGTATGCAGAGCCACTAACACTGAGATTCTTTGGTCCAATTGTTCAATTATGTACTTCAAATATGCCACTCCATTGCGAGTCTCGATAAGAAGCTACAAATAATATTTCTTTGAATTGAAATTGCTTGAAGAGTTGCTCCAGGTCTCCTACATAGAATGAAGAGGATTGGAGGGACGATTTTCAACATTAATGCCATCCAAGCCAATCGAAATGGAGCGTTGTACTCTATTTATTGACATCAGTGCAAGGTCATGCTGAGCAACAAATCCCAAAAAAAATTCTTCAACATCGAGCCATTCAACTCTGCACCCCCAAATTATAGTTTCCTCATGTAGGGATAAATCTTTGTTTCTCATTATAGGTTGATGAAGCTGCAACTCCTCTCTCTGGATAACTATTAGAGAGCTTTGTTCCTTTTGTCATCCGTTGGTGAGAGCCACTGTCCCTACTAGAGTGACCTCGTTCATGGATGCGTGACATTGTACCTACATATATGCCAACAACCCCTAAGAGGGAGAACTTTAATATTCTAAACCAAAGCTAAGTAATACAAATACGAGTGCAATCCAAAGATGGTCTTTCATTAAGAAAACGATCATCCACCTCCTTCTAGGTCACCTCGATATTAAATGGAGGAGAGTATAGAGCTTTTGCATAACCACTAAAGTGTGCCTAGAGTAATTTCCTATCCCTTCTATAGTACTGTGAGCTGGTTGCACTCGCCTCTTAGCATGCTTCATATCGAAATGTGGTAAATGTCTAAACCATGGAGGCTATATAAGGCAATCTCCATGCACTCAAGAAGCCAAATGTAATTTCTTACCCTCTCGGTTAATATTCATTATGTCAAGCTAATACCCCATCCACGGTTTAAAATTTAAAAATATAAATAAAATATATACATTTTAATTTTATTTATTTTTATAATTTTAATTAAATTTGTATTTTCTAAAGAAAAAATCTTTATATTCTATAAATAAAATATACATGATGTTCCTCAAAGTAAATATACATGATGTTCCTCTAAGTTAGACACTAAAAAAACAGTTAACATAAACAATAAATTTGTTGTGACTCTGCCTATCTTTATGCACTACATCGAAAGAAATCCAACCTTCTATTAGCTAGCCATTACCACAGTTCCATACAATCAACATTTTTTTGGTGCTAATGGCCTCTTCCATAGCTATCTACGATTCTAAAAAATAAAATAGAAATTAAAAATGAAACTCCACTCTCTCGTATTCCTCCCCATCGATGAACTCTTGAATAGAGAAAGAGCCATCACAACACTTTGAAGCTTCTTTGAATATCTGCTCCTCCTTTTGGTTAAGCTCTTGGAAGATATGCGTAAAGGACAACCAATCAAACTTTGTCATAAGCCTATGAATTTGGGATATCAAAGACTGTAACCTAAGAATTTCCCCCCTTATTTTTCTATTTCATTGCCATCTAAGAATCACCAAGGACATGAAGGAATCCCATGAGAATTCAAAAAGTATTTAGCAAAGAAAACATGGTTGAGAACTCAACTTTTTTGTTGGATCCAAGATCATGGGCATACCTAATAAAGAAAAAGTGGTAAGAGTTCAAGAATAACGCTACTCCAACTCCACATCTAGATGGGTGTCCCTGGCTGGAACCATATAAAAACCCCGAGGGGGTCTCATACTCCACTGGAGGCATCACACGCACTCTCACTTTATGCCTCTTAGAATTACATTTGTACTCATTAGTAATMTTTTCAATTAAGACTTCCACTACTTCTATTAGAACTTACTCATCCTGAAACACAATTTGATTACTAGCCCACCAAATATAATACACGAAGTGACAAAAAAAAGGAGTCAAAACAATCCACAATAGAGTATTTAAGCCATTCTTTCACACAAATCTTTAGATTTGAATCCTTCCATGCGGCTTTTGAATTAAATTTATTTACCAGCAATCGCTAGAACCGATAAGCACATGGACAGGAAACAAAGAGGTAAAATATTGATTTAGATTCCTACCAACAAAGGAAACACTAGTTCTGAATTTCCCTTTCTTATTTTGTAGTTTTTGTTTGAGTCAATCCTTTCCTTATTTTGTCTTTCCAACTTTTGTTTGAACTATTCTTTTGTACTTTTTTCAATTTAGAATAAATCTCTTCTCATTATCGTTGATGTCACTTCCATGACATAAGCCCGATATTGTTACAGAAAGGAGTGACTTGTTTACTTGTTCCAAAGAGAAATTTCATAACAGTAAATCTTAACACTTTTAAACAATTGATAACAGTTATCATTCACTGATCACTCTCATGCTATGTCAATTTTAGACACAAATTCAAGAGGGTTCCTAGCTTTAGATGTCTTATGCATAATTCTAGTTTCACTCCCCTAGATATCAATGAAATTCAAATGCATTTGTGACTTATGTGGGTGGACCTGTGAGGATAAACCAATGACTGAGACTATAATATCAAATTTTGTATCACCCTGCTTCTTACTCACTCATATTTCACCCATATTTCAAAAGAAATACATAAATTACATATCTAAAAGGGTGAATATTTGAGAAAAATGATCATGAAGTAGAAAGTAGAAAGCGATATTATCAGTGTGAGAAGTGCAAGTAAACTCATTAGGGATATGGAGGCTCGCTAGCAGCGGAGCCATGCTATGCTTGTATGATACCAAGGAAACTTTGTTAGGGCTATGGACACTCTGTAGTAACGAAGCGATACTGGGAAAAGAGAGGTGATGAACACACTTTGATCTATAAAAAGTCATAAAATACTCTTTCATGGTGTCTCTTCCCCATAGGATTCCTCTGTATATAATAAACTAATGAATCATTCTATATTTCTCATAGTAATTATTCATAAGATCATTTGTACATTTGTACTAGGTCACCATTATGTTTTGTCCCCAGGCTAGAAGATGTGGGATCCATAATCTGTACACTATTAAAAAATTGTTTCAAAGGCCATGGAAAAGTAATGATGTGTCCAAGATGATTTTTGTATCAAAGATAACTCATTCTTCCTAGTAAATCACCATTTGTTGTGACTCCCGCACAACTACCCATTCAAAATATCTTTCTAATGATTGAAATATTGGGTCATTTTGGCCCGTAGTAAGGATAATATGAGATTGCGAACTTTATTCAAAATAGCATGTGTGTTCTAGGAATGCACACATGTTTTATAAGGCTCCTGTAGTTGAGAACACACATCCATTCTTATAATGTGTGCCCTGTCCTAATATTCAAAATTTTATTCACAAGATTAAAAATTTCAAATTACATGTTTACTAACTTGTTTATTGTAGAAACAATGAAGCTTCCATTTTTATGAATGTCTCTGAATATCTCCAATTTCCATGATGCATGAAACTATACACATATATAGATCCAACTATACACATTTCAAATATATGTTTTTTTTAAATAATATTTTAATTTTTTTTTTTATCTTAACATATATCACAATTTTAAAATACATACACCTTCCATTCCTACTATATAAAGCTATATAGCCTTACCCATTTTAATACACACATAGGCATGCAAAAGAACAACAAATTATTTCCAATTATATAAATTAATTTAAAGAAATTCCAAGATTTATGTATTCAACACCTGCACTAATAGGCACATAAATATCAACATCATATTTTGTATGAAAAGTAACAATAAGAAACCTAAATTTTACATAGTTATACAAAACTTTCATAAATAAAAAAAAATACATTTGATATGCTAATTTGATTGCCTATATTTCATCTTGTTACACCATATTCAAATTAGTTATAAAAATATTTCAAATCATTCTTTTAAATTAACAAACTATTGTTTTTCTATAATTACCTCTAACAACCATGAAAAACCATCTTCATAAATATATTTTGAATTCAATTTAGTAAATTTTAAGGAAAAATATCTATAACTAATTTAAATATCCTACAAATATACACTTTTTATAGAATGAAAAAATAAATTAATTTTTCTTTCATTATAATTATAATTATATATATATATATATATAAGTTTGTTTGTGGATAATGAAAATATTAAACACCAATAAAATTAATTTATATCTCAATGTAAACTTACAAAACTCAAACTTCAATATATGTTTTCCATAAACTTATGGATAATAAAAACATTAAAGGCCAATAAGATTTATATGTCAATGTAACTTACAAAACTCAAACTTCAATATATATTTTCCATAAACTTATGGATAATAAAAACATTAAAGGCCAATAAGATTTATATGTCACTGTAAACTTACAAAACTCAAACTTCAATATATATTTGATAAACGGGTACATGCCTTCGTTTATATTTATATTACAAAATTCAAACTTTAATATATGTTTGATTGTTTATATTTATATTACAAAACTCAAACTTTAATATATGTTTGATAAACTTATGTTTAATGAAAACATTAAACACCAATAAGATTTATATGTCAATGTAAACTTACAAAACTCAAACTTCAATATAGATTTGATAAACTGGTACATGCATTTGTTCAATATATATTTGATAATTTGGTACATGCCTTTGTTTAGATTTATATTTCAATATATTTGATAAATTGGTACATGCATTTGTTCAATATATACTTGATAAATTGGTACATGCATTTGTTCAATATATACTTGATAAATTGGTACATGCTTTTGTTTAGATTTATATTTCAATGCATATTTGATAAATTGGTATATGCATTTGTTTAAATTTATATCTCAATGTAAACTTATTAAACTCAAACTTCAATATATATTTGATAAACTTATGGATAATGAAAATATTAAACACCAATAAGATTTATATGTCAATGTAAACTTACAAAATTCAAACTTCAATATATATTTGACAAACCAATATATGCTTTTGTTCAAATTTAACTTACAAAACTCAAACTTCAATATATATATTTGATAAACTTATAGATAATAAAAACATTAAACACCAATAAAATTTATATGTTAATGTAAACTTACAAAACTCAAACTTCAATATATATATTTGATAAACTCGTACATTTCTTTTTACAAAACTCAAACTTCAATATATATTTAATAAATATATATTTGATAAACTTATAGATAGTAAAAACATTAAACACCAATAAAATTTATATGTCAATGTAAATTTACAAAACTCAAACTTCAATATATTTTTGATAAACTGGTACATGCCTTTGTTCCCTAAGAAGATTAGTAGATGACCAAGCACTATGTTTAATGTTAGCATATGGCTTGTACGGGTAACGTTTTATTTTATGTGTGAAATAGTTTAATGTATTTATGAAAAATTAGTAACTTTTCTTTTATGTTTAATGTGTAAGTGTTTGTGAAATATTTTATTGTATTTTTAAAAATTATAATAAAAATGTGATTATTTAATATAGATATATATGTATATATATAATTTATTTTTAAAGTCGCGATTAAATATCAAATTGGTGTATGAAACCTTTTTTTTAGTTATTTGATAGGTAGAATTTATAGAAATATATATACACTATCTCTTCTAGATTTAAATTTGTAACCTTTTAAAAAGAAATATATATTTTTAACCATTAAATTCACTCTTATGAAAAACAATTTAAAAAATATTAATTAAAACAATGGGCACAATTAATGATCTTTTAATCTTAAATTCTAATCAGATTTATTGTTCATAACTTCCTTGCATTTATGAAGACATCGGTTAACATGTTTATTTTTTTACATTTACCTAATCACATCATAAATTTACTGTAAAAATACATAATTGCCACGTTCAAATGATTAAGAAGGATTAAAATATATGCAGGCCACATTTATATCATTAAGAAACACTCTGCACACGTTTCATTTTGATAGCAATCATTCATTTTTTATATTTGAAAAATCGTTTGATACCACGACATGCACGGACGTTTTATGTGCCCTCTGTGTTGGAGTGACGGCTCAGTCACGGCTCCCCTTTCGGCGTTCTCCAGCCGTGAGTCGGCTGTGCTAGTACATATTACAAGCTATTCCTCAGTAAACATTGTCGATTACATGAATTAAAAAAAAAAACACCCCAATTTACATCTCAATTTCCCCTGATGATTCCTTATTATTTTTTATTCCGTTAATTAAAATACACCCCGATATACCCTCTGTGGTCGTAGGCCTTGTTTCCATCCATAGCCCCGGTCGCATCGGCTTGGCAGAAGACATGGAAAGCGTATTAATTCCTCATCTTTCTGTTGACCTTAAAATGTAAAAAAAATAAAAATCAAAGTCGTTAATATAAAATTTAAATATTTGATTCAGTCAAAATCGGCGGAAAATTCGTACGGAGAAGTTTTATGCCCTTTCTTAGACCAGACCATTTCAACGATTCCAAAAAGCAGAATATAAAGTCACCCTTCAACCGCTTTCCGCGTTTTATCTCTTTTGGCTGCCCTTCGTCTCCGCGTAATTACTTGGTCTATATATTTCGATGTAAGGAAGATACAGTATGCATATTCTTCTTCTTCTGACATTGGATCTGGTGCAATCTCTCACTTTTTCTGTGACTGAATTTTGTGCAATTAATCACTTATTCTGTGACTGAACTCGCGAATTGTTTTGGTAGCTTGGCTTGGTTTGGTTGCAGCGATATGGAAATGAGAACAGCACCACGACGGGCAATATTGATTGCCATGGTTATGGCGGTAATGGTTAGTGAAAGTTGGGCATGCAGGCCGCTTAGATTGAAATTCATATTGGAAGATGGCGAAAATAGTCGCCATAATGATAATATTAAGATCAAGAATGGGTTGTTTGAATCCCTTCCAAAGGGTGTTCCCGTGCCTCCGTCGGGCCCCTCTCAATGTAAAAACTACAGATCTCCCAGTGGAAGTCGGGGAGGTTCATGTCCAGTGAACGAGATTAATACCGCGGGGATCAATGCGTATCCGGTTTTAACAGATAGGTTGGTTGGAATTGCAAGAGCTGCGGATTCTTCTGATCACTCCTTGACTCCAATTGTTAAAAGGAGCAGTTCCCTGACGTAGAAACGCAGATGAATCCCATGGTTAAAAGCAGGGGTTCCCTGACGTAGAATCACAGCCTAAATCTTTATAGTACAGATCAGATATTGCAGAAAAGCAAACATCGAAAAGAAATAACGCATAGACTGTATATAAGCAGACCAAGTAATGATCTCAGAACRGCTATAAGCGTGTCTGAATTCCTTAAAAAAAGGTTTCAGTGAGCATGCAACTCTAATTTGATCCGAGGAAGAACGAACAGACCTGCGATAGCACAGGCAGCATTTTGTAATCCCTTTAGCCTTTGTAATTATCTTTGACAATTTTCGTAACTGAATCATATACATTACATGTGTTCAAATATTTTTTTTATCAATCTCTGTGCAATATACGGATTTTAATAAATCCGAAATAACATAAATATTTGTGTTTCTAGTTATTATGGAATCGTATGGAATCGAAGTAAATTATATCAAATTTAATAATATTAGATAACTAAAAAGGAATGAATAGATTTTATTATTATTATTGAATTATTTTAGGAAATTATTTTAATCTAAAGTTTAATTTTGTTTTAACTAAGAAAACATTATATTACTTACTATATTATAAATAGTGAGTTTACAAATATAGTATGAGTTGCCATGAAAATAAATCAACTTAGTAGTATGATTTGCCATGAAAATAAATCAATTCAGTGGTGTCAAAAAAATATAACTGAAATTCAAAGGAGTTATAATCTTCATGAAAAAACAGTATTACCATATCTATAAAGCTAAGAAAAAAACTTTTTAGAGAGTACAAACCATAACTAGTCTCGAGGAAAAACTTATTCATCTGGAAAAGAGATTTTGCTACTCGAGGATAGAAGAATTGGTTTGTGCAGAGTAGTCTTACGTTGACCTCTGGTGATTCAGTAGAGCATGCAGAACCACTAACAGTGAGATTCTTTGGTCCAATTGTTCAATTATGTGCTTCAAATATGCCACTCTATTGCAAGTCTAGAAGCTACAAATATTATTCCTTTGAACTGAAATTGCTTAGAAAATTGGCATTGCTCCAAGACTGGAGGGACGTTTTCCAACATTAATTCCATCCAATCCAACCAGAATGGAGCATTGTACCTTATTTATCGACATCAGTGCAAAGCCATGCTTAGCAACAAATCCCAAAGAATTTCCTTCAACGTCGAGCCATTGAACTCTGCACCATTATAGTTGCTTCCTGTATGGATAAATCTCTATTTGTTTATGCATTATGGGTTGGTGAAGCTGCAACTACTCTCTCATGAGCACTAGTGGAGAGCTTTGTTCAGTTTATCTACTTGTCCATCTGATCCGGATTTATGTAGGAACACAATGAAATACAGAAATACACATAAACGCAGAGATGCAGCGGAAATAAGACTTCATTTCATTAATAACCAATGACTGAAATATGCTTACAGACAGAATGG
>SNQJ01S0073325.1:37187-48649 GCA_010110895.2 Picea sitchensis | reverse complement strand
GTTTCAACTTAAGTTCGATAATCCCAAAGTGCGGAGAAGAGATGCAAATGCCAAGAGGTTTTGTTCACCCCCACCATGCATTGAAGCACGGTCTTCAAGAATTTGTTGATGGATTCAACTTTTCCATTGGCCTAAGTATAGTAAGGGGATGAATTTTCGTCCAACTTGGTGCACAATTCACCCATCATATGGTTTTGGAAATGGGGTCCATGATCAATTATAATAGCTTGTTGGAATTCAAAGCGAGTGATGATGTGATTGAACAGGAAAAGTGCTTCATTTTGACCATCATTAAGAAATGTAGGCATACCCTCAGTCCATTGAGTGAAATAATCGACTGCGACGATAATATAACTATACTCCCCCACTCATGTAGGCTTACATTAAATGAAATCAATACCCCATTTTGCCAAGGGGTCGATGGCGAAAATTGGATGGAGTGGAGCTGGGTGGGTACGTGCTTTGTTCTGAAAGATTTGGCAGGGTGGGAATTTTTTAACGGCCTCAATGCAGTCTTTGAATATGGAAGGCCAAAAATAACTGCCATGTAATATTTTTTGGGTTGTATCTATCCCGGAAAGATGACCGCCGCAAGATCCAAGGTGACAGTCATTTAAAACTCGCTCAACCTCTTCACGGGTTAAGAAATGTCATAGGACAATATCAATACCGCAATGATACAAAGTGTTGGAAACAATAAGGTAGTACTTTTAATATTGTCTAATGCGATGTCGTTCACATGAAATACCTGGCTGGGAGCATTGGGTCTGGAGATATAGAAGAATGTCCCCATACCGCTGATCAAACGTACTAGTGAGGAACAATGATTCATCGGGAAGGGAATCACTGGGATGAGTATCCTCATCAGTATGGGGAAGATCGCAAATTAATTCAACAAAAGCAAATGATTTCTTAGCTTTGGATTTGGAAAAATCGAGATCAAATTCTTGGAGAATAGCGATCTATTTGGAATATTTTCCCCCAAGTACTTGACGAGTCAAGATGTGGTACATGGGGTTCAAGTTAGCAATGATGGTTGTAGTGCACGATAAAATATAGTAGATAAAACTTTGGACAACAATAACTGCTGCCAAAGCTAACTTTTCAACATGTGAATAATGGAGTTCGGGACCTGAAAGGCTATTAATTAAATAAAAGATCACATGTTCGACGCGGTCATCATCCTCTTGGAATAACACCATGGAAATAGTGGAAGTAGAGGCAACCAAATAAGGATGTAATCTCTCGCATAGTTAGGGGGATGTAACACCGATGTATTAGTTAAAGCATGCTTGATATCATCAAATGAGCGTTGAGCAGTTGCATCCTAGCTAAAAGGGGCATCCTTTTGCAGTAATCTCATGAATCCTTTAGTAATTTTAGCATAATTGCATATAAAACGACGTAATTTTTTTCCCTCCCTTGCAGACTTTGAAGTTGAGTAAGATTGTTGGGAGGAGGTAAAGCGAGAATAGTTTTGACTTTTAAGGGATACACCCTAATCCCATCTTTGGACACTATGAAGCTGAGGAGTCTGCATGATTCAACAACAAAAATGAAATTATGGGGGTTCAAACATATGTTGTAATACCTACATCTAGGAAAAAATGATCTTAGATGACCAATATGATCTTGTCGATGAGACGAGTGAGCTGGCAAGTCATTGAGATAGGGTTCAACAATATGTTTGATGTCATGGAAAGCATATGAAATAGCCCGCTGAAACATGGCTCTAGCATTTTTAAGGCCAAAAGGTAATTTCGATAGGCGAAAGTCCCCCATGGGAAGATGAAGGTTGTTTTGTGTTGATCAATGGGTAAAATAATGATCTGGTTATAGCCAAAGAAGCTATCCATAAAAGAGAAAATGACACTCCCTGCACAATTATCAATAATTTGGTCAATAAAGGGTGTAGGGTAATTGTCCTTTGGACAAGCCTCATTTATATCCCTATAGTTGACATAAACACAAATTTCCCTTGTTTCTTGGACACCATAATGATGTTGGAAACCCATTCGGTCAAAGGTATGGGATAAATAAAAGTAGATTTTAGTAACTTTTCTACTTCTGCCTTGATTGTTGCAGTTTTCTTAGGATGAACCGGGTGAAGTTTATGTCTTACAAGTTTAACTCCAGGGTAAGTTTTTATTTCATGCACAATGGTCGAAGGGTCTATCCCTGATATTTCTTCATAGCTTAAGGTGAAGATGTCACAAAATTCTTTAAATAAGGCGGTGTAAGTTTCAATCTCTTAAGTTGAACAATTCACACCTAGTTGTATTTTTTCCACAATACCTTCTTTGGTGGATATGTCAACACTGATTATTTGAGATATGTTTCCCAAATTTTCCTTGGATATTGTATCCTGAGTGAGTATAGGAGATTGGGGAGTGTTGAAAATATCAGTGGGAAAGATAGATGAAATATCTTTCTCAATCTCATCCAAACTATGAAGAAAGGATGAACGATGGTAGTTGTCATCCCATGGTACCTCCTCAATATTAAGCATTTCCATAATGGGTTCATTGGATGGAAAAATCCATAGGATGTAATCGAAAGTGGATGATAGGGAATCTAACCAAGATGGTAGAGAATAGGAATTAGGCACCAGTAGATTTTGGTCGTCAGGTGAAGGAGAGGCATATTGAATAGCATCGTACTCGGCCTCTACGAGATTAAGTGGCATAGTGTCACCTAATGTAATGAGTTCTAAGGGACTAGGTACAACGCATGGATCAGATGATTTGAGGGATTGATGTACCATAGTCGAAATCATATTAACTGTTGCGATATGTTGCATAGTTGGAGGAAGAGGCGTGGGGAAATTTCCCACGAGAGAATAATATTTCAGTAATCCTACCCCTACACTTTCATAAGTAATATTTGAATCCCCCCAAAATGGAATATTGTTGGTTGTTTGAGTGCGAGCATCAGGGGTGCAATAATCTAACTGATCGATGGTCACTATTTTTCCTTGACAAGGAAATTGGACACATCGAAAAATTGATGAAGCGACAACAATCATGGCCTAAAACCAACTTCTTCCAAGTAATAAGTTGTAATCTAGAGGAGTGTCGACTATTTCTACATTGACAGAAACCGTTTCCCCCCCTAGTTGAATGACTAATGATTGTAATAATCCATGAGGTCGGAAACCTCTTCCATCAAATTGTTTTAATATGGTTGGTGATTGATTAAAACCTGGTTATTTAAGGCCTTTCCAAAAGGATAAGGACATGACACAAGTTGAAGCTCCCTCATCCAATATAGTGCGATGAGTATGTGGATTATGAACAACAACATCAATTTGGAACACAAGTTGGTGAGAGAGTCATGATTTAAAATTGTCTAGATTAAACGTGATATTATTTGATGAATCAAGATCTATAGCTCCGATGGATGCTAAGAGAGTCCTACGTTGGCTAGGGAAGTGTTGTAGAAATTCAGGAGCTCACATCGCACAAGGTGCTTGGGACAAATCTTCAACAATGTTGTATTTTTGGGCAGCATGAGAGTTAGGATTAAAGGTCGAATTTCTGATCATACTCTTAGGTGGATGTAAGATATTGTCAAAATTTGGTTTCTAAATTTGGAGAGGTCTAGACAGAGGGGTAATTGAAGTGGAAGGTGGATCATTCATAGTTCCATTAGTTACGTGTTCCTTACTGGGTTTACCTAGAGGTGTGTCATAGGTCATAGTTCGAGTGGTAAATCTACACCATTAAACATATAAATATGTGCACTCGATGAAGCATCCTCGTTAGGAGGATGACCTAGGTTTCCTCCTTGCGGAGGTGCAAGATTTTGTGCAACCAATGACTGTTGTTGTGGAAAAGGATGCATTAGCACAATGGGTTGAGAATTTCCTTTAAATAATTTAGCTACTTCTCCTAGGTGGGGACAATCTTGTGTGTAATGATCTTCAACACATATGAGATAGGGAAATTTCGGTTTTCACTGTGGTTTCTTTTCGACAACAGGTGGTTGTGCTTTTGTTTTTGTATTTTCAGTTTGATTGTTATTTTTCTTGGGTTTATTCTTATTTTTCTTTTCCCCCCTGATTGTGGTGGTGAAGTAGATTGAACCGCATTCACTTCAGATACTTTAGCAGGGGTGGACTTTGATGAGAGAGGAGTCTGCACTGTAGTTGAGGAAATTATTGAATGATTGGTTATGCCATTCAATTGTGCGATAGGTTGGGTTTTGACTGAACCAATAACACCACTTGAATGAGCATTGGAGGATGGTTTCGATGGATCGGTTGATGCACAGGGAGAGTTTGGGATCATTTTATACAAAGTAGCATACTGTGAATAAACCAGATCCAAATACCGGGCTCGAGCAATGGCTTCCTCTTCAATGAAAACACCACCCATTGCTACATCACGAGCAATAGGAGGTAATAGAGATTTTATAAACCATTCAACTAATAATTGGTCAGGAATGATGGCTTTGATAAACCGTCATATTCATCTCCATTCATGAATATGATCAGAAATATGGACAGAGTTAGTCTTATGAAGGGAGATACAGAGTTTCATGCTAGTTTCATATTTGATGGGAAATTGGAAATGGGTGAGGAAAGCCATGGCAAGTGAATTGAATCCTTGAAAAGTTCTGCCTTGTAACTCAATGTACCATTTGGTTGTTGAACCCGTAAGAGTACACTGGAAAATATGTAAATGAATAGTCATCAATCAGCGAGTTTGATGAACACCACAAATAAAATGTCATGACATGGTTATTTGGGTCTTCTCCAGGTTTACCGTCAAATTTTGGAATATCATATGGTAATTTGGCTAGAATTACTAGCCAAAAAGAGGAGTCTAATATGGGATCATTTGTTAATCTCGACAGTTTTGGTAGATCTAAAGTAACTAAGAAAGGTAATCATCGATTAGCTTGAGGATGATACTGGTGAGGCATAGGAACACCAGTAGGACAATAAATTGGTTGTGGTGGATAGTTGTATCCAAAAGGTCCTCCCATATGCCACTGTTGTGGATTTTGACCAGCAAAAGTGGGAATCATTTGTTGAGGAATTTGCATAAAAGGTGAAGGAAATCCCATTTGGACCTGAGGAAGATCAATGGTGTAGCTGAAGGGAGGATAACCATCTTGACCTTGAGGCTGGTAACCAGTTTCCCATAAGGAGGGTAACCAGGTTGAACCCGAGGAGGTTACCCAGGTTGATTCTGAGGAGTGTAACTGATTTGACCCTGTGGAGGAAAATATGATTGGCCTTGAGGACCCCAAGTGGGATTCGAGACACCTGGGAAGGGTTGTCCAGAATATAGTCCAGAAGGATTAGGATTTAGAGATCCTCCCTATGGGTTGGGATTTGAAGATCCTCCCTAATACGGTTGATTAAAATGTCCTCCTTGGGATGGTCCCTAGGATTGTTGTGGATTTCCAACAAAATTAGTTTGAAATTGTCCCCCTGCCATAGGTTGGGTAACAACTGGGATTTTCCAAGTGAATGGGGGTCGCCCCCCAGTTGGGATTTGTCCACTGATCAAGGGTTGACCATCGAGAGGTATTTTTCCTCTAAAGGAGGATTTCCCCTAGTAGGGACTTTTCCAACAATCGAGTTTTGTTGTATGACAAGGTTTTTCATTCTATGATGTGAAGGTGTCCCAACGATATTTTGTGGCATGCATGATGTTGTTGCTTGAAGAGGGATTGTAGGTAAAACCGTCACAGTACTTTGAAAATGACTAGGTAATACAAATATGGTTTCACTCATTACTTGTCCTGAAGTGGTAGCAATATTTATTGTTTGTCTGGAAAGATGGTCAATGTACTAACTCGATGGTCCTGCATTCGCACCGATGGTGACAAATGTATGTGGAGGGTTAAAGAGAGGTTGGATAAAATTATTTTTTTCATAAATATCATGACCCGTTGAATTTCTCCATATAAAACGAACACGAGTTTGATGTGGATCTACCATTTCAGTAGAGCGGACATGGGTAGTAAATTGTTCATTTAGATTTGGTTGTTCGGGTTCCATGTCATGTTCTTTGTATGTTCTTGATGGTAGCCTAGGATAATATTCAACGACGATGTTTGTTGAGGATTATACTCAGAGAAGAAGTGGATCGTGAGGGTTTGTCAAAGCCAGGTTTTCTAGAGGAGTAGGATCTTCATGAACTATTTCTATAGCTCCCTCAGGATTTTCGATCAAAGGAGTAGCATCACTCCGAGCATTCAAATAGTTTTTGACCCATTCATGGTAAGTGTCTTCAGTTGAGTAATTAGGAGGTATGGGATCGTAGCCTTCTAGAGGCAACCCTTGAATCCTACATGATCTAAAAATACCTTTATCAACCACAGTACCAATTTTAAGGACAACTAGGGTGAACAAACAACATTCGCTAAAAAATCTAGAAAACCAACCAACAAAACAATAACTTCTCTTAATGAACGTACTAGTTGGTGATGAAATCCAACATCTCAGGAACAAAGCGAGAAGGGGATAGGATTTAGCAGGTGGATTAGTTACGTTGGCGGCCAACTTAACAAACTTACGCCTTGGTGCAAGTTCCCTCATGGTTTTACCCGTGGGTTACCCTCCAAGGAGCCCGAGTGAGTTTGAGCAACGTCTGATCTATGTACAACAAATATTTCCCTTCGTTGTCACCTCATGTAAAGACGCTAAATATTATGGCCACTAAAGATACCAACTCGCAGTCAGCCTCTGGGTGGGTACAATCGACAGTCGGGTACAAAGGTATGGGCATGATATCAAGTCCAAAATTATTCAAGAGAACTAAGGACAAATGGACTGGTAAACTCCAGAGGACCCCAAACAGATTCGAAATTCACGAAGCTTTGAGACCAAATAAAAACAATTGATTCTCAAGAAGAACCTCCAATATATGATTTTTCCACTATGATTGGTTAAGCCTTAGAGGGATAATGTTCATTTCTCTCCTACACACGACCTTGTGTTTAACCCCTGTGTGAGAGGGGGATCCCAACTATAATTATACAAAGGTTGGATTTTCTCTTCCTATCACAAGATTCTGTGTTTGTCTTGAATTCTTTAAAGAGTTATGCTCACAATCTATTCCAAATCTCTATTCCTATTCTATTGTTGGTGTAAAGATCTAAAAATAAAAGTTTCTAGTTCAATTTTAATTAAAGCTTATTTTTGTGGTTGTTTGTTACACAAGGGTGAATGATAGTGAAACTGATCATGTTTTGAGACTCGACTCCACAAGAAGGTAAAAAGAATGATATGCAAATTTTATTTTCAATGAACTTCTAGTTACGGGAGGGAGAAGCGTTTCTTTTCTTTTGTCACTAAAAAACACTCAAAATAAATGCAAAAACTTTATGCTATTTTTCCCAAACAAGAATTCACACATTTTCCAAATTATGAAAAAGAAAAAACTTTTCAATATCCAAAACCAATACATATAAATCCTTCTTTGTTTGATTTTAGATGTAAACAATGATGTTCATCTAATGACTCGTTCTTTCACTAATAATGAAAAAGGTCACTCTGATGATTGAAAAGAGTATGAAGAAAAAGAGCATACAAACAAATATACTCTCAACAATAAACAAGAGACAGAAAGAAAAATAAATATCAAAGTGCACAATCAAAGATTCAAAAACATCAAGAAATCAACTCATACTTTATAGTCTTCAAGAATTGAGTAAGAGATCAAAGACAAAGAAATCAATAGACTTGTGATCAACAATCTTTTCTGTAAGTTCCTCTAATAAATCAGATAATCGAGAAAAGTTGCAAAAGGGAAACCAAATCTAAGAGAGAAAGGGTCGATTTTGCAATCAAGAAAGAAAACAAAAACTCAATAAAGACTAAAAAGAATGAAGGAAAACAAGTTTATAATCAAACAAGAGCCAAGATAAGACAAAAGAAGCTCTGATTTAGAGAAGAAGATCCAAAGACTAGACCCAAAAAGAAAGAAACTTGAAAATTTCCCAGGGTAAAGGAAATCAGGGCTCTAGTAACCAAGACACTAGAGTGCTACAATGCTCCCTAGAAGGCTCCGGGGGAGCATTGATCAAGAAACAACACCCTGGTTTGAACTGCAAGGGAGTGCTAGTTCTGAGGAAAGTTTGAAAAAAACTCAAAAAACTCAATAACTCAGGAAATTTCAATAAGAGGCTCTATAAGACAACTTAGCAAAGACAAGGAAGACGAAAAATTCATACCAAATCAGAAAATAGGATCTAAGGATAGGAAAAAGTATCGGATGAACCAAGGGAAGAAAAAATGAAAGTTCATTCCCCAGTGGAGTCACCAATTTCTATTAAGAAAATATTTCCCTGTGGATAGGTGACCTTTCCCTTGGATTACATATCCCTTTATAAGACAGAAAATTACATTTGGACACTACCATTCCTATAGATTCATTTTGTCCATCGAAAAAGAGAGAAGGAGGGGAAGTATGATGTACCTCGTTTATGAAATTTTTCCAAGCAGTTCCAATCCGTGAGCTTCAATCAATACCTGCAATGGACGACAAGAAACAAACGACTATCTCCTACTCTAATGGATTAGAAAAAATCAATTTATCTATGAAAATTAGGACAATCATAGACAAACACATGTAAACACATACTTGAAGGAAATAGGGCAAGTATATTAATGAGAACATAAAAAGGAAACTTACAATCTTTAGATGATGTTGCAACAACCTCTCCAAGTCCTCCTCGTCCAACCCTTGCTCAAAAGATTCACAATCAAAATAACAATGCTTTGTTGATTTCTCCTCCTTTTCACCATGGAAATGCCTCCATTTATAAGCTTTGAGAGGCTCAACCACCTTGAGTATATTTGGAAATGGTTGAGGATATGGCTCCATTAATTGTGATATCTTCCTTAGATGCATCACTCGAGTCATATTTGAGCCAAACTAACCCAATCCATCCATAACTGTCTTTAGAGGAAAATGGGATTTCCTCCAATATTCCCTCAACCAACTCAATGCTCCCTTAAAGTGGACAACAGAGCGCTGCAACACCCCCCTTAAGATGGACAAGGAGTGCTAGCACTCCCTATGTATGAGAAGGGGAGTGCTGAGCTTCCAAAATGTCACCAAGATGAGCAATTCCCTAGGTAAAATACTTGTTTCGACTGTCAGATGATGGGGATTCTTCTTCTAACATGTTTTAGGGGTTGTAGCAAGTGTTTTTGTGGTGTTGTTCAAGATGCGATACTTAGGAAAATTAAATGCGACACTTATGACATTTGAAAAAATAAAAGTGCGATACTTGCGACACTTACGACACTTGCGACAATCAAAGTGTGACATTTACGACACTATCAAAGTGAGGAATTTTGATGCGTAACAACAACAGTTGAGGAAACAATAGTCGTTGAGTGGTGATGAGATTTGGAGATGGGGCAGAGATGCCATAGAGATCAATGAATGCTACGAGGGAAGGAAACAACTTGGAGTGGGGGAGGATGTAAGGGTCTCCCACGATACCTACCGAGCACACATGCTCCTTGGGTAGATTCAATGATGAAATAGGTGAAGAGCACAATGGAGAATCGATCGGTTGGGTGAACAAATACATTTGAGTGTGATCATGGGCACCTTGGGCACATGATGGTGACATGTAGCACCAAAAGGCAACACACGTTACTTTCCTTAGAATGATTGACGAAGACTTGGGATGTGTTTGGGCAAGAGCGGGGCAACTTGGGAGCATTCCCAAGGAGTGGACCTGTCTATGATCAGAAAAATGGGCACTCCAGAGAGGTTGGACGATCCCATCGACAGACCCATGAGGGGTTACGACGATTGACACAAGAGAGAAAACAAGAAAAAAAGTGTGCAACGAAGGATGGGGTGCGTCAATCCAAGAAACAAACAGTTGATGGGTGCGCGGGCTTGCATGGGCACACTGAGTCCACAGAGGATGATCCTCACGTGTAATGTGAGATCGTGCTAGAGTAGAAGGATTATTTATATTTTTAAGCCAAGAACATTAGTGAAGTGTAGAAAAAATAGTTTTTTCCCATTATA
Organism: Picea sitchensis; assembly: GCA_010110895.2. Taxonomy (NCBI): domain Eukaryota; kingdom Viridiplantae; phylum Streptophyta; class Pinopsida; order Pinales; family Pinaceae; genus Picea; species Picea sitchensis. The sequence continues at coordinate 38,636 of SNQJ01S0073325.1, read as the reverse complement.
CAAAGTGAGTCATCTCACAATTATAGGCACTCTGGCACAAAAAAAATTATATATATATATAGGTTGGGGAGTGTTTCTTTTATGAAAGCTGCAAGGATCACACATGCTAAACCCTTATTATCATTGCTTAGACCTTTATTAAATGCATTCCCCGATATGCAAACAACCCTTTATCATTGCTTTAATGTGTTAAAGCTCGTCTACTAAAATATGCCACATAATGAGATTGCTACTGAAAAATTTCAACCAAATGGACTTGTGAAAATAATGAAATTCAATCTGGCTATCAAAGAGAGTATCGACAAAATGAACAATCTGATCCTTAAGGAAAGGAAGATAAATACAATGATAGAATACCTTATTCAATTGACGTTGGAATATCTGGACTGAAAGCTAATTCACCTTCCTCTTCTAAACACAGGGTAATTATCCAACTGTACCCTTTGCAAAAATGTTGGCAAAGTTGCTAAACTGATGGTGGTAAAATTAAGGATACATAAAAGGAAATGGATAATGAGGTCTCAATAGGAACCCAACCACTAGATATTGTGGTTGAAGTAGAATCAACAAATAATGTGGGTGTGCATAGGCAACTCTCACACTAAAACACTTTTACATGCACATAAGTGTGTTTTAAGATTCTTCTTAAATTGATTTGTTTTACATACACGTAAATGTGTTTTAAGATTCTTCTTAAATTGATTTTGCAGGTGATTCTTCTTAAATTGATTGGATTGAATTGTATGAAAAATACCCAACTTAGTGGTGTCATAGGCATTCATGAATTATAACGCACATCACCATGGAAAAAGCATATACTTTAACGAGACAAGGCACATAATGCATGGTGTCAAAGGTCACCGGATTCAATTACAAAGAGACATACCTCGAGGCATCAGGGGAGAGTATTCTAGTGTGTCATACCATCGAATGCAAATTTATCTTTTAAAAAATAATTTTAAACTCTCACAATCGATAAAAGATTGTGTCCAACCAACTATTGCAAATTTATTTAAAAAAAAATGATTTTAGAAGTAGACAATAAAATATTAATTTAGCTATAAAAAATTGCAAACACACCAAGGTAATTATAACCTGATATTAAGATAAATTAGAAATTAGGTATAATTTTTTTTTAAAAATAAACAATATTTTTTTTTTTTATATATTTCATATAAAAAGTTGTATTTCAAATGAAGTTTATTAGAAAATATGGACTACTATAATAACGGCCAAGCCAGCACACCAAATTGGTGTATGAGACCTCCTTGTTTGTGGGACAAGGGACCCCCCTCCGCCCAACGATTTGACTGATAAAGTCTACAAAGGTATACATACCCTACCCCCCTCTGGATTTGAACTTGTGACCTCTTAAGAGGAAACACACGTTCTTAACCATTAGACCCACTCAACTAATGAGTTAAGAAGTTATATTTCATTAAAAAAAAA
>SNQJ01S0073325.1:18949-37137 GCA_010110895.2 Picea sitchensis | reverse complement strand
AGAGTATCGACAAAATGAACAATCTGATCCTTAAGGAAAGGAAGATAAATACAATGATAGAATACCTTATTCAATTGACGTTGGAATATCTGGACTGAAAGCTAATTCACCTTCCTCTTCTAAACACAGGGTAATTATCCAACCATACCCTTTGCAAAAATGTTGGCAAAGTTGCTAAACTGGATGTGGTAAAATTAAGGATACAGAAAAGGAAATGGATAATGAGGTCTCAATAGGAACCCAACCACTAGATATTATGGTTGAAGTAGAATCAACAAATAATGTGGGTGTGCATAGACAACTATCACACTAAAACACTTTTACATGCACATAAGTGTGTTTTAAGATTCTTCTTAAATTGATTTGTTTTACATACACGTAAATGTGTTTTAAGATTCTTCTTAAATTGATTTTGTAGGTGATTCTTCTTAAATTGATTGGATTGAATTGTATGAAAAATACCCAACTTAGTGGTGTCATAGGCATTCATGAATTATAATGCACATCACCATGGAACAAGCATATACTTTAACGAGACAAGGCACATAATGCATGCTGTCAAAGGTCACCGGATTCAATTACAAAGAGACATACCTCGAGGCATCAGGGGAGAGTATTCTAGTGTGTCGTACCATCGAATGCAAATTTGTCTTTTAAAAAATAATTTTAAACTCTCACAATCGATAAAAGATTGTGTCCAACCAACTATTGCAAATTTATTTAAAAAAAAATGATTTTAGAAGTAGACAATAAAATATTAATTTAGCTATAAAAAATTGTAAACACACCAAGGTAATTATAATATGATATTAAGATAAATTAGAAATTAGGTATAATTTAAAAAAAAAAATAAACAATATTATTTTTTTATATATTTCATATAAAAAGTTGTATTTCAAATGAAGTTTATTAGAAAATATGGACTATAATAATAATAATAATAATAATAATAATCTATTTTTAAGGTCACGGCCATTGGTGTATGAGACCCCCTTGTTTGTGGGACAAGGGACCCCCTCTGCCCAACAATTTGACTGGTAAAGTCTACGAAGGTATACATACCCTACCCCCTCTGGATTTGAACCTATGACCTCTTAAGAGGAAACACATATTCTTAACCATTAGGCCTACTCAACTAATAAGTTAAGAAGTTATATTTCATTAGAAAAAAGTTTATTAGAAAATATATAGGTACTAATAAGTGGTATATATATAAAAAAAAGTTTATTAGAAAATAGGCACTACTGATAAGTGGTATAATACATTTTTTTATATTTCATTAAAAGAAGTTTATTAGAAAATATAAAAGTACTAATAAGTGGTATTAAAGATGTTTTGGATTTACATTTTAATTTTAAACAACCTGTGGTATTAAAGATGTTTTGGATTTACATTTTAATATTAAACAACCTTTCATTGCGTGCAATTTTTTTTTATTTTTATTTTTTAAAAACACATTTCCATTATTTAAATATGGATGAAAAAATCATGAATAAAAACACATTTCCATTATTTAAATATGGATGAAAAAAAACATGCTTACATTTTTTTTTATTTTTTAATTTTTTTTTTAAAAACACATTTCCATTATTTAAATATGGATGAAAAAACATGCTGAAACAGGCCGTTTTCACTTTTTTGCAAAGTATACTCAAAATGACTTTAATCAACCCATCCCAAATGGAGTGGAAAATTTCGAGTGCTAATCCTAAATAACATTATTTTTAGGATCTTAATTTAAGTGAGTTTTCAATATAGTTCATTATAAATTAATATTTATATTTGAAATATCTTTGTATTTTGGATAAGTGTATTATTAGAATAAATTAATTTTAATTTTGGATGTATTAAACATTTATTAAGTACTAAAAAAATTAAATAAAAGTCTAAACATAAACATATCAATACTTAAAAAATTAAGGTTAAGATGAATTTAACAAGATATATATATATATTCAGTGTTATTTTTTTTTTTATTTCTTTAAATTTTTTAGATTTATGTATCAGTGTGATACATTTACTTAGGTTCTAAATACATTTGGTTAGTCCTAGTGCAATCAAGTTATAATTAATGTATCACTTTATATAATTAACATATACATAATGAAGAAATATGTTTCATTAGTTATAATTAATGTATCACTTTATATAATTAACATATACATAATGAAGAAATATGTTTCATTGTTACATACTTAATGATAAAGAACACATATTGTGTTTTGTTGCATTATTCTTCTACTTAATATACACAATTTGATCCATCCTTTGATTATCTTTACTCCCTTGAACCTTACATGTAAACAATTTGCAATGAATCTATTTAAAAAGGCTTTTAAAAATATATGGTCTAAATAAGTTGGATATTGGGGTTTCATTTACCATTGACAAAAGCGAGTGATAAAAAATATTACAAGATTGTTATGATTATTTTTATTCTTTTAGATTGCAATGATCAATGATATGGATTGTGGCTTTGTGAATCTCTACAAATATGATGGTTAATGTGGTAGTTCTTTTCTTTTTCATATCTAGATAATGTTTTTTGATTCCATGGATCCTTCTCATTTGGTTAGTACCTCATTTCTCTAAGATATGGTCCTTCTCCCATTTGACTTCTAGTAAATTGTAGGAAAAGATGGAGGCTGTGTGGAGTGATGTAGAGTGTTTTTCTCATAGTTGTTCATTTACCTCACTATAATCTCATTAGGATTTTGAATAGATTAGAAATCCGTAGCTTTTTATATACATTGCACAAAACCTCATAAGTTTGCACAATCCTTGGTTGATAACTTAAAGTGAGTTGTGTATTTCAACATCTATTGTTTTAATTCTATAGCCCGAAACATTTTATAATCAAAATATTTCTGATGTGCAAAAAAGGAATGATAACAATGTTTTTTTGGGGGAAACATCTCATGTTATGCAAGATCATCATAAACACAACATAGTTACAACTGAAAACCCATAGTCTTTTACATATGTAATTCCAAGTTAAGAGCATGGAGTGAGGGTGGAAAACATGCACACTAGAGTTACTATTGTTGTTTAAAAAATAATACCACTTGAATTTATGGGTGTTAGTAATATGCTTTCCTATTTGGAAGAGAATTTTTGACTTATAGTTGTTAGCACTAGATCTAGTTTCAAACACCTTCGTTACTTCGGAAAATAAAGGTCTACTTTTACATTTTATTTCAGCCATCATCCATATCAAACATTGTATATATGATTCGATATTTATTTTTTTCACACTACTTAAATAAACCATGTTTTCATTTCTTCTTATTGGTAGGACACTATTAAATCTATTCAAGTTACAGAAATGAATCCCCAAAATTTTGCAACAATGCATGCTAGAAGCTTTGGAAAATATTTCCCTATTCAAATGAATTAAGACCATCAAACTAGCAAGATAATGTAAATGTTTTACATCTTCTTTCATGCGCGCACACACACTCTAGTTTGTATTATAAGCATAACTAAGTTAAACATTAAATAATATATTATTTTTCTCATAAAAACACTACTCAATGTAATTAATTTATAAAAATGAAATGCATAAATTATAGAGAAAGCAATGCTGGAAGTATTTCCCTATCCTCCTCCAAATATAAATACAATTAGACCATCAAATTATCAGTATCACATACATTGTAGGCAACATCTGACTCAATGAGATGGTGTTAAAAAGGACCTTGAGGCCGAGCTTCCTATTCATAGAGAAAATCAACTTAATTTCCATCATAGTTTTAATGTAGACACCATTACATTTCATAAAAGGTTTCAAGACATGGTTGTCAACCTCTCAATTGTCTAAAAATGCAATGTTTCCAAGAATCCTATTATGGAATAAAAACTATTAAAGTGTTGCACTAAAAGATATGAGAAATGAGCTTATCACTATTTCTTTCATTGGAATAACATTGATCTTGGTGAACATAATCACGTTTTAAGCAAACGTACCCAAGTTGAAGAGATATTAATAGCATAGTTGAATCCAATATTGCAAGTGACATATGCTCATGGTGGATAATATAAATATAATGGGCACACTATTTTACTTCCCATAATATATTTCTATAATTGTTAAAAACCTTACATGATGTGTCAAAGATCTTGAAATCCTAATCATAACGAAACATGGGCCCCAATCCACATAGTATGATTTTTATGTGAAGATGTCATGAGTGATGGGTGCATTATGTTACAAGATTTAAATGGATAAATATTATAGGGATGTTGAAATTGATATGGATTCAATTGTTTCTCTTTTTGAAAGATCAACAAGTTTCTCAAATAGGATTATTTTTTGATGTGATACTAAAGAAATAGAGAAAACTTATACAAGCATTCAATGGTTGGAGACTAACATTTGCACTCTCATTCTTTATAATTTTTTCATATACAACCTAATGCATAAAGGGATGTGAAAAAAATAAGAGAAGATATTGAAAATGTTGATTCTACACCCATTCAACCAATGAATTGGTCATATATTGGTTTGTTCCCCATCAATGAATATAACACATATGGGTTATTTGATATGGCATTCTCCACTAGTGATGTTGATTAGTTGTAGCCACAAATTTGTAACATTCAAATATATAAATATGGATTGCATCTACTAAAATATTTTGACCAAAGATTTGGAGGCCACACACGCTTTTGATCTTTCTCATTGAACGTGATTATTCATCATCATATCCAAGAAATTGTTGCATTCTTTGCACGAAATAATATACATGATAATGCAACTATGACAATTGAATACTTACATCAACAACTTGTCTAACTTCCTAAAAATAAGTTGATTGAGCATCTTATGCACTTTAATTTTTTCATTAGAGGTTGTAATGTAATTAACAAACATAAGAAAATGAACAATATTCATATAAATATATGTGCATAAAATAAAATACAAGAGACAATGAGATTATAGATGTACATAATATAACCCTTGTATTGATAATTCTAGAAGAAAGATAAATGTTCATGGGTCTTTCTGAGGGGGAAATCTCCTTTGAGAAAAGCTCCAATACATTAAAAATCCTTGAAAAAATAATACATTGTCTTCAAACTCTATAAATAGATTCTCACTAGAAAAACCCTAACTACTTGTGGTCCCATCATTATGGATACTAACCCCTTAGCGAGCCTTATTTATTAAGGATGACCCTTTTACATCAAATAAATATCCACCAACTATATCATGGGACTTGTTCAAAGAATATGGCATTGTACATTAACTATTAGTACCATCAAGTGGGAAATTTAGGGTAGAACCCTAACATGCTCCACCCCTTCAAAAGTATCCTCGTCCTCAGGAATGAATATGTGGGAATTGCATTGACACAATCAATGTCGATGCTCTATGGGGGAAAGTACTACTTTTTTATGTAACCAAATGGATCCTTTGTCTTAAAGTTTGGGAAGACTAGTTTGATATTGAAAAGTTGTCCCCGTGACCCTATTCAAATAGGAGACATGAAAGACTTGATGGATCTTGGAGTGGGTAGGCATAGCCAATCTATAGGAAACTTGTCCAATGCATTAGAGGATATGATTGGATCCATAAAAGTTTATCACTAATTTCTGTTGGCCTTTGTCTTTGAGAGATGTCTAAATATAGGGTTGAAGATGAAGAAACACCTAATCCTTTTCTACAAAATAATACTCAAAGCAATGTTGGTTGGTTTGTTGCTTCATTCTATTTTAATCCAAAGCTAGATTGTCTTTTAGTATATGGAGAATAACCTCACTAATGTTAATAATGTGATCCACTTCTTGAAACTTTGATGTGCTTGGTAAATACAAATACACTAAGGGTGGATTTTGGCCATAGAAAGCTTCATACAGTGACATTTTTGTAGCACCATGACAAATAATATTTTATCACTATTTTGTAATGGGTAACCACTATGTCAATTGGTGTTGTTGGTTGGAGGCTCAAATAAGCTCCCAAGCACTTGTTAACCACTTTTTTTTTTATCATAAGTTTTGGAATGATAACATGTGCTCATTTTCAACTGTTTGAGTTGTAGTTTAAATAAATCCTACCAAAATTTGTTGGTGAATGTGGGATCATGATGTAACACAGTGGAGGTGGTCATTCCATCTAACTTAAAAATACGATCCATGAAAACTTGGGCAACTATGAAGCATGAAAATGGGTATGCTGTGGCACAAAAGTGAGCATATTTGGAAAGGAAATCAAATACCACCACGATGACCAATTGGTTGCTATCTTTAGAGATACCCACTACAAAATCCATGGAAATGTTACTCCAAAGAGTATCTAATATTAGTAGTTGTTGTAATGCCTTAAAAATATTCACCATCTCACCCTTTTTTCCTTTGAAAACCATTTGATTCAAATACAAAACTATGCATGTCATTTTTCATGCCTTCACCAAAAAAGGAGTACCTATATCATTCATAGTGTTTTTCTAAGATTCAAAGTGACACAAGAATGTAACTCCTCTAACACCAATTGTTTTAAAGAAAATTTCAGCACCAAAAAAATGTGCCCTTTATACTTGAAGGTATCCTACTACCAAGTATAACCCTTAGGGGGATTGGTTTCCTCCTAAAGTATTTGGGTGAGTTAATATACTGTTTCATTGGACAACCATACATGTTAGGCTTCTATGAGACAATTTGGCATATGTAATGATAAAGCAAAGAGAGATCCATCCTCCTCATGAATATTAGGCAAATAATTGACCGCCACATTCTATTTTCCCTTATTATATATGATCTTATAATCATACCCAAGAATGTTAGTGACCTACTTGCATTTCTCTAAGGATGATAATGTTTGTTCTAGAAAACACTTCAAACTATGATGATATTTTTTTTTATCTTGAAATGCCTCCTAATGATATATGGGCACTAGGTATTAACTACATGAAGGGTGACCGCCATCTCTTTCTCATAGGTGAAATTTCCCAAATTTATGTCACACAATTGTATATTGGTGAATGCAAAGGGGTGCCCCTATTTCATCAACACATCTCCAACACCTCTTCCCAAAGTGTTACATTCCAAGACAAACATCTTAGTGAAATTGGGCACACCTAATATAGGTGTAGTACACATGAATTACTTTAAGATAAAATGCTTGCTTATTGGCCTTGTTCCATACAAAGGGATTATTTTTGAGAAATGTAGTTAAGGGGGCTATAATTCACCCATAATTCTTCACAAAATTATTATAATATCTTGCAAGTCCCAAGAATCCACACAATATTTTTAGGGTCTTGGGGAATACCCAATCCTGCATAGCCTCAATTTTCTTGGTATCCACTTGCACCCCATCCTGACTAATAATGTGTCCCAATTATTCAATCTTTGAACTGTAAAAAATACATTTGGAATTTTTAAGGAGAAATTAGTTATCTCAAATGAATTGCATGGATTTATCAACATGCTCCACATGTGTTTCCCATGTTTTGATATATTTGATATATATCAAGATATCATAAAAGAATACAACCAAAACATTGTGCAAGAAGGGCTAGAAAATCTTGTCCATGAGGATCTAAAAGGTGGATGAGTAATTATAAAGCCCAAAGGGAATCACTATAAATTCATAATTTCCTTCATGTGTGTGGAAGGTTGTCTTATGAATGTTCACCTCCTTCATACAAATTTGGTGGTATCCTAAGCGAAGGTCCAATTTAGTGAAGAACTTGGCACCATGAAGCTCATCTAAGAGGTCATTAATAAATGGAATGGAAAATTTGTCATTCATGGTTAACTTACTTAGAACATGAAATTTAGAATATATGCACTAATTTCCCTCTTTCTTCAATACCATGACCATAAGCAATGAGTAAGAGCTAGTACAGGGAAGGATGACAGATGTCAACTACATCCAATAGTTCTTGAATAATCGTTTCCATTTCATTCTTATGTGAAAAGGGTGACTATAAGGATGAACATTTGGTGGTTAACTATTTGGAATTAGTGGAATTCCATGATCATGCTCACCATGAGAGGGGGCTAAGCCATGGCGTATTTCAAAGACCTATTAATGCTTAGTCAAGACCAACTACAAATTAGGGTGAATTTCTTATAAGGGGTTATCCATAATTGGATTGAATTGAAATAGAAAATAATTCCATAGTGGTTGTTCTTCAATAGTTTTTCCATACATCAAGATTTGATAATTTTTGGGGAGCTAAACTTGAGCCCCTTGAGGGTGTGTTTATGAATCTTGTGTATAATTCTTGGAAGCCGATGGTAAATTGAACCTAATGTTCTTAACCATTTTTCTCCTAGTATGACAACACATATTCTCATTTCAATAAAGAACATGTGGAATTTGAGATAATATTCTCCCATTTGAAGTTTCACATTCTTAAAATTTCCACCACATTTCATTATGTCAACATTAATTTGAAAATTTTGCACCATATGGACATTACAATGGGTTTCTTCTACCACTTTTCCTGGATAAAATTGTGGGTGCTATTACTTTCAATTAGGACCATAACCTTTTGGTGCTTGATGTAACCAATTTTTGGCCCTTGGTTATGGATTAAGGAATAACGTGAAGAAGAAGGAAGAGAAAGGTCGAAGTCTGAGCTGTGTGGAAGACACATTGACTGAGAATGGGTCGAAGTGGCCAAAGGAGCAGAAAAGAAGGAGCGAAGTAAGGGAAAATGGGTAGTTGGACGAGAAGATCGAGGAGAACATAGCAACAAGGAAGATGGATTGTGGACAACTCAACAAGCGGAAGAAGCCACCAATGGATTCTTTGGAGCACCTTGCGGGAAAGAAGGAAAAGACAAGTTGACGAAGCCCAGAAAACGTGGGTCAAGTTGACCTAGGATTTTAGACACCTAGGGTTTTTTTCTATTAGGGTTTTGACACATAGGTTTCAACCTAAGGTTGTCCGAGAATCATTGTAATCTATAAATAAATATCAAGAGGAGTGAGAAAAGGGTCGTTTGAGGTAGATCATTGTTGTTATTGGCTAGAGTTGTATTGTGAGATTGAGGGATTATTGTAAGATTTTCAGTTGAGTGCGAAGATCAACCCTGTAGTTGGGTGCGCAGGGAGGGGAGAGAAGAGAGAGAAAGAGAGAGATATATGCAAGCTAAGAGCACAAATAGAATTGTATGTTTTCATATAATATCAAGAAACACAGTTCTGTGGACATAGCCCTAGGGAGAGGGTGAACCATGTATATTTTGTGTCTCTGTGGTTGATACCGTGTTATTTTTCCTTATGTCATTCTATTATTGCATTATTATGTTAGATCTAGAATATAATTGTGCGAAGTAGGTTTATTCTTAGTAAGAATAACTAGGTTGTTGCGTGTTGTTGCCTTGGATCCACTTGCCTTTCCTCTGGTTGTAGACACATGTGTCCTGCAATGCCCCTATAGCTACTTCGGGTGAGACTGCATATGCTTCGTAGGTGTTTCCGAAAGGGCCAGTAGTTAGGGATTGTTGGTGTGCTGTTAGAGTTGAACCCTGGGTCTGCCCCTGTGCCAAAAAATGGGTCTGTTGTCGGGACATGGATCTTCTTAAGGGAATGTCAAGGTGGTTTCCATCGAAGATAGAGATTCATAAGTGGATAGAAGAACAAGAAAATAACTTCACTAAAGCCCAGGACAAGAACCCTAAGCTTAGTACAAAATATTGGTTGGGAAGGTATCTTTACTGATATACACAAGATTTTCTTTGGATGAATTCATAAGAATCTATACGGGTGGTTAGCCAGATTAACAGATACCCAATCTGAAGTCAGATCTATACCACCTATGGTTTGGACGTCAACGCTGATTAAGAAGGTCAAGAGGGTTGATAACACTGTGTCAAGAGAAATAGATCACTGGTTCAATAGAACTATTGGAGGGTACATCACCGAGTTTTCCATTGACAAAGTTGAGTCATATAGCCAAGCAGAGAGATATTTCTTTAAGGGACATAGGGGAAAATTTTTACACTTTTTGAAGTTGAAGATAAAGATGCTATTGCATGAGAAGAACATATTGAAGATACAGTAAGTGGTTTGATTGAAAATATAATGTTCAAGAACTCAGACAGTGATAGTGACACAGAGGTTGGCCATACGCGTAGTGGGAGGACCTTCATAGAGTTCCTTTTGGTGAACTTGTTTGAGAACAACCAAAAACCACTGGCACAGGATGAAGGGTTCTATAGTGGAGAAGAAGAAGAGTTAGTGAACAAGGAACATTCAGAGTCCACTAGGGCAGAGGAAGGGAATAATGAAGAACTTCACCGAGAAGAATCAAAGACTTCAGGAACTGCGTAGCCTATTGAAGTAAGTACTATTACTCCTCCTATTGTTTTAGAAGCGTTAAGTAACTAGAGTAGTCAGAGTTATCAAAGCAATCAGAGCACTGTTACCAACAGTTCAGTACATACTCAGTCAAGAAACCTAGGAAGATCTATGGAAGATTATATGAGGTTACCCACCCTTAGGGGAGATGGATCTGAAGATCCTGATCAACATTGGTTCTTATGCGAATCCGTATGGAGTATTAAGCAAGTCAATGACAAATATGTTAAGAGAGATCAGTTTAGTTATACCTTGAGAGACCACACACTGAACTGGTACATGAAATTTGTCCAAGGACTTGCACGACCTAAACTGATGAATTCCATTAACACGACATTGATTGTCGAATTCAAGAAACCCAAGTTGGAGTCGCAATGAATTACAAAACTGAAAAAAATCAAGCAGAGAGTAGTTGAACCAGTGTGGGAGTTTGATCAGAGGTTTAAGACCTTGACATGCCATTTAAGTTTTCAGATTCCATATGAACATAATAAAGAATGGTTCATTTCTACCCTCTTTCCATAGATCGGAGTCCCTCTAATGCAATAGAAGATCGGTTCACAGGCTGAGGCATTGGAGATCACCATGAAATTAGAATCAGGCCCTATGGGAGAATCCAGCTCAGGTATGAGTCAAATTTTGAGTCAACTAAGTAGCTTATCTTTGCAGGTCGAAGATATGAAGAAAGACAAGAGAAAAGATAAAAGAGAAGATATCTGGTGTATCAGATGAAAATCAGAGGTCCATGATAAGGAGAATTGTCCCCTATTTCATGAGTACTTGGCCTCTGGAGCTCCGAGCCCTTTGAAGCAGGTTACTCTACCTTGGTGCGAGGTATGTAGAAATAGGCATCGCCCTGGTGAATGCTATTACATGAAAAAATATGTCCAAACACCTACCAATTTTTACTGCACATTCTGTAAATCTATGGGGCATGATGAGAAGGACTGTAGGGCTTATGAAATCTTTCATGAAATATCAAGAGACACATATAGGATTCAAGGTGAAGTACATCAGAAAGAAAATACTACACAGTTTAACTCTCTAGGAAGAGGAAACTTCAACCCTTGTGGTGGATTCAAAGGAAGAGGATGAGGAGGAGGCATGGGTCGAGGCTAAGGTCAGATCATTTGTTATAATTGTGCACAACCAGGACACTTGGCAAGGGACTGTCAGAACCCTTGTACGACTTGCAACTACTGCAACTCATTTGAACATGTTATTGAAGAATGTCCCGTGTTGTTAGCCAAACTTCAAGAGAGACAAGGAGGAAGACAGAAAGTACAACTAATATCAGTAGAACCTCATGGAGAGGATCCTAGAGTCATTGTTATTATTAGAGGAGGCGTTGTTATAGGAGAAGACATAGTGACCCTAGGAAAGACTACAGAAGAATCAAGGGTCAGAAGAGATGCAGAGAAGACACAAGTGTTTGATCCAAGGAAAGAAAAGAAAACATTTGAAGAGGCAAGAAAAGAATTTGGAAGAGATCAAGCTTCTTCATCAAAGATAATACTAGAAGTGAGATAATGTGGAATGCCTCTGGAATTCGATCAGTCTACTTCACTTGGAGAAGAAAAAGAGGTAAGCAAGTTCATGGAATTCATATGTAATTGCATTAATTTGATTAAGGATGAAAGAGTTGTACAGGAACTAAAAAAATTGATCAGACAGTATGAGATAGGCAGAATAGATCCCCTATTAAATAGAGCAGTACATCAAGTATCTGGAAAGAGAAGGACACAAGGAACTACATCTTAATTCTTAGATTGGAGACTATGATATAGACTATGTGGTCCTCGACTTAGGGTTAGAAGACAATGTTATGACGAAGAAGACCTGGGCCCTGATGGGAAAACCTAAGTTGATTTACTCCCCTATCAGGCTTAGGATGGCCAATCAGCAGGAAAAAATCCCCTTTGGAATACTGGAGCATGTCCCTATGGACATCGACAGGGTAAGGACATTTGTGTACTTCGAGGTGATTGAGATAATTGACGATAGCTGTCCTTATCCCGTGTTGTTAGGAATTGATTGGGCTTTCAATAATTCTACTGTGGTTGACTTAAAGAAAAGAAGAATGAAATTTGAAGGTGATGGCCATAGGGTCATTGCACCTCTTGATCCTGATGAAGGTCGCATATATACAGAACCCATTAGAGAAGAAAATAGTTCTTATGAACTATAAAATATATATAAATTGACAACAAGACAAAAAGATTACATTAATCCTACAACAGATGGGAATTTAAGCTGGCGAAGTGACAACGCATGCTCATCAGATTCAGAAGAAGCACTAGAGAACTGACATAACAAAATGTATGAAGTATCTACATGGAGATGTGCTATATTGACCATGGAAGTTCATTGGATTGGAACATAAGTAAGTAATCTTCCCACCTTTGACGGTTTAAATCATTTAGAATCTTTCTTGTTGGAATTTGAAGAAATTGTACCAGTACAGGAGAGGCTGTTGGCACTGGATGAGGCCTTGAAAGAAACACCAACGAGATGGTGGGGAACACACAAAAAGAACATCACTGACTGGGTACAATGTTGCACTTTGATGACAATGCGCTTTTCATAACAAGTAGAAGGGTGCGAAATTTGATACATAGGTCAAAGTTGTCCGAAGTTGTGAGGAGGCCTGGAGCAAAATTCCTCAAGAGAAATGGGTGCATAAATTCATTAACACCTTGGACACAACCCCTGTCAATTGGTATCTTCAAGCAGAATTGCGCCTCACCACTGCAGATTGGCATGATATGACTCAGAACTTTGTAGCTACATTTTTATTTGAAATTCAGTACCCCAGAGTGGATCAAGATTTATAGATTGTAAGACAAAAAGTCTTTGAGGAGGCACCTAACCTCCCTGTTGAACAAGAAGAGGATGAATGGACTGCACCTCTTCAGAAATTGCAAGGTTGTTACAATATAAATGTTGATGAAGATGATGATCCTAGGAATGTGAACATCACAGAAACAAGAGGACAAAGAGACATAGAAGGACCAGGAGTTGAACTACCTTTTATTGGACAACCAATCAAAATCAAGAAAGTTAACATTGGAAAAGAACAAGCACCTAAGATCGAAAATGTTGGAGATTATTGGGATGTTGCCACTATTGACAAGATCATCGAATTACTACATGAATGTAAGGACTTGTTTTCAGCCAAGTTCACTGATATGAAGGGAATTAAGGGGCCCATGGGAGAAATGAAGATCCCCTTAAAACTAGATGCAAGGCCAGTCAAGTAGAGACCCTACAGATTGAATCCCAAATATAAGGAGAAAGTCAAGATTGAGCTAGATAGAATGTTGGAAGTAGGAATCATAGAACCTGTTGAAGAGTCAGAATGGATTATCCCTATGGTGGTTCATGATAAGAAAACATGAGAGATCAGAATCTGTGTAGACTTGAGGAAACTGAATGATGCATTTTTACATGATCCATTCCCTACATTGTTTACTGACGAAGTGTTAGGTAATGTAGGAGGACATGAAGTTTACTCCTTCACAGATGGGTTTCCAGGTTATCACCAGATCGGGATTTCCAAGGAAGATCACCATAAGAACACATTTGAAATAGAATGGGGATCCTACCAGTACACAGTGATGCCTTTTGGATTGAAGAATGCACCAACCATATTTTCTAGGGTGGTGGTCGAAGCATTCAAGGATTTTTTACATAAATGTTTGGAAGCATATTTTGATGATTGGACTGTTTTTAGCTGATTGCAAAATTATATTGAATGTTTAAGACTAATGTTGGATAAGTGTAGACAATTTCAGATTGCCCTGAACCTGAAGAAGTGCATATTCTTTTCACCCTTTGGAGTGCTGCTAGGCCATATTGTGTGTAAGAAGGGGTTGCTGGTAGATCCATTTAAGATTTCCATTATTGTTGATCTACCCCCTCCTACTTCAGTTATATAGTTGCGCACTATGCTAGGACATACTGGATACTACAAAAACTTCATTAAGGGCTATGCATAGATTACAACACCCATGGATAAGATTTTGAAGAAAGATTGTCAGTTTCAATGGACAAAAGAATGCCAATAGAGCTTCGACACACTAAAATAGAAAATGGTTACTACACCTATTTTGGTTTTCCTGGATTGGAGTAAGGAATTTTATGTGCATGTCGATGAATACTCTATTGCATTAGGAGCAATGCTATCAGAACTAGGAGTAGGAGATATTGACCATCCGTTAGCCTTTTCTAGTAGGAAGCTTTCAACAATTGAGATAAATTACTCTACCACTGAGAGAGAATGTTTAGCCATGGTGTACGTGCTGCAGAAGTTTCAACACTACTTGTTGGGAGGACACTTTAAGATGTTCACTGATCACTCTGCGTTGAAACACCTAGTCAACAAGCCAGTTTTGGGGGGAAGAATATGCATATGGCTACTTCTATTCCAGGAATATGATTTCAAGATCGTGGTCAAGCCAGGAAGAATGTCCAGGTTAGAACATGGAGAGGAACCTACTAGCTTGGAGGATACACTACCAGATGAACAGTTGCTGGCCATCAGAAATGTGGATGATCGCTTCCCCAAGACAATCCACTTCCCGTCTATAGGGATGGCACCTCGTGAATGCACAATTATTCAGAAGAAACAATTGGTAGTTTGTGCTGCAGATTTTTCACTCATAGCTGGACAACTATATAAGATGGGACCTGATGAGATCTTAAGGAGATGCATTATGGAGGTAGAAAGACCATTAATTCTAACAAAATCACATGAAGGCATCGTAGGAGGACACTACGTAGGAAAAGAAACAACGTAGAAGATTCTTAGAGCCGGCCTCTAGTGGCCCACTTTACACAAAGACACTAAGAAATACTACAGAGCTTGCAATGTATGCCAACGAGTTGGGAAACCTTCCAGAAGGGATGAGATGCCTTTAGAACCCTAGCTAACCTTACACGCATTTGAGAAATGGGCCATTGCTTTCATGGGACCTATAAACCCACCAGGAAAGTGCATAGGAGCAAGATACATAATCAATGCAACAAAATATTTCACCAGATGGGTAGAAGCAAGAGTAGTTAAAGACTATAGTGCAACTACAACTGTGCGATTCATATTTGATGATATCATAACTAGGTTTGGATGCTCGAATATCCTCATGAGTGATAAAGGCACACATTTTATTAATAAGACCATTGAAGCCTTGACTCAGGAATTTGCAGTTCATCATCAGAAGAGCAATCCATACCATCCATAAGAAAATGGTATAGTCGAAGCCTTCAATAAGATATTGGAGACAACACTGACAAATATTTGCAGTGTGAACAAAGATGATTGGGATTTGTAGGTACCAACAATATTATAGGCCTATAGAACTACTTGCAAGAAGCTGACAATGCAGACTCCATTTAAGTTGGTTTATGGTCTTGAAGCAGTTGTACCTATGGAATATTTGGTTACTAGTCTAAGAATTGCAGCCTTTACAGATATGGATGACACTGGCACTGTTCAAGAGAGGCTCGCGTAGTTGGTCGAATTGGAGGAAGACAGGTTTATTGTAGGATTTCATCATCAGGTACAAAAGGAATGAGAGAAGGATTACCATGACATACACATCAAGAAGAAATCATTTAAGCAAGGAGATATGGTATTAGTATATGACAACAAGTTCATGAAGCATCCAGGGAAGTTCAAGACACATTAGCTTGGGCCATATGAGGTTGCCTATGTTACAGAAGGAGGAGCTGCGCAGTTGAAGACTTTGAATGGAGAATGGAAGGAAGGTTTGGTAAATGGGAGCCGGTTGAAATTGTACTATGATAACCAGCTGCCTCGTAGCTCTCAGTAAAAGCAGAAGGAGAAGGGTCTAGGTACCAGGTGAAGTTGAAACTGGGTACCAGACACAGAAAATACAGTCTACACACAATGGGGAAGGATAGAACAGAAAGCACAGGCTGCCCCATGCAATCTGAAGTCGAAGAAAAACATAAGGTTCAGACCTACAGTGCCTTGGGATGAGTCACATGTGAGTGTTGGGGGCCTGTTGGCCCTTGGTTTTGGATTAAGGAAGAAAGCGAAGAAGATGGAAGAGAAAAGTCGATGTCCGAGCTGCGTGAAAGACACATTGACTGAGAATAGGTCGAAGTGTCGAAAGGAGCATAAAAGAAGGAGCAAAGTAAGGGAAAATGGGCATTTGGATGAGAATATAGAGGAGAACATATCAACAAGGAAGATGGATCATGGACAACTCAGTAAGTGGAAAAATCCACCAATGGATGCTTTGGAGCACCTCGTAGGAAAGAAGGAAAAGACAGGCTGGCGAAGCTTGAAAATGTGGGTCAAGTTGACCTAGGATTTTAGACACCTAGGGTTTTGGTTTGTTAGGGTTTTGACACCTAGGTTTCAGCCTAAGGTTGCCCGAGAATCATTGTAATGTATAAATAAAGATCAAGAGGAGTGAGAAAAGGGTCGTTTGAGGTATATCATTTTTTTTATTGGCTAGAGTTGTATTGTGAGATCGAGGGATTATTGTAATATCTTTAGTTGAGTGTGAAGATCAACCCTGTAGCTAGGTTCCTAGGGAGGGGAGAGAAGAGAGAGAAAGAGAGAGAGATCTGTAATCTAAGAGCACAGATAGAACTGTATGTTTTCATATAATATCAAGAAACACAGTTCTATGGACGTAGCCCTAGGGAGAGGGTGAACCACCTATATTTTGTGTCTCTATGGTTCATACTGTGTTATTTTGCCTTATGTCATTCTTTTATTGCATTATTATGTTAGATCTAGAATATAACTGTGAGAAGTAGGTTTATGCTTGGTAAGAATAACTATGTTGATGTATGTTGTTGCCTTGGATCCACTTGCATTTCCTCTGGTTGTAGACACTTGTGTCTTGCAACACCCCTATAACTACTTTGGGTGAGAGTGCATCTGCTTTGTAGGTGTTTTCGAAAGGGCCAGTAGTTAGGGCTTGTTGGTGCACTATTAGAGCTGAACCCTAGGTCTTCCCCTGTGCCAACACCAATCAACTACAAGGTTTCTATAGCTAAAATAGTTGATAAAACATGGGGGGTAATTTGGGGTTCCTCTTGAGGAAGCTCTAGGATAGTCTTGTTTTGAGGAGGCCTATGATTCTATCTTGGGAGTTGCATACTCAAAAGTGTTCTCAGGGAAATCAGGTTGGGACACATCAATTTGAAATATTTTTTGTTCCTTATATTTATTCCCTTTGAAATAACTCTCATCACAATTATAAAAAAGTTTGAGGCATTTATTTTTGGATTTTTCTGCATGGATCAACTTGTGGAACCTCAAGGGTTGGGAAGGAAGGATCCGTGGTAGGTTCCAGAGGGAGGTGTGGTCAAGGAATAAAAAGGGGTCATTTGGGTTATGCATTGGCTAGTGTTTTCACTTCTTGAGATTTATAAGAGGCCTCCAACCAAGTAGCGGTGTGATCCATCAAGACATGTCATTTAATATTTTCTTTTAGTCCCTTATAACACATTCTTTGAAAAATGAATCAATTATTCCCTCTCTGTGGATTTTCAATTGCTTGAAATTTGTTATAAAGTCTTCAACTATAATTATTTTATACAACTTGGTCAACCTTCCCAAATAATGAGTATTTGTTTCAAAGTAAACATAGATGGTCATCAAAAAATAGGTATAGGAAAGGTACCCCCCATATGAATTATTATTCCATTACCACCATTTCCAAGTTCCCTATCCAAGTATAACACACCCACTCTAAGTTTTCTTAAGTCATCGATAAGGCCTTGTAGAGAGAAATAATGTTTCATTTGGGTAACCCAACCTATGGGGTTTGAACCATCAAACTTTCTCAAATCTACTTTGGAAAGTCTATGCCACATATTGGGTTGAATCT
>SNQJ01S0073325.1:0-11279 GCA_010110895.2 Picea sitchensis | reverse complement strand
CAAGAACAAGATATGGTTGTTGAATGGAAAATCAATCATAAGTTGCTTCAAGATAAGCTCATGTCATGCAGATACTTCAAGTATATCAGTTCATTTGCAGTCATCTTTTTGATGCTGTCATTAGCAATGTTTTCTACATGGATGATAGTTGCTTCAATAAGATGTAATAGGGTTCAAATGGCTAACAATATATTGTCACTTGTCATGATTGTGTTATAGTTGATTTTGATAAGACAGGTGCACAGGACAGAGTTCAGAGACAGAGAGCAATCCGGGTGGCCTATCCCAAGCTTGTTGACTGGTCAGTAACCTTTTGGGGACCAAAATGTCTTTTTATGGGGAGGTGTGATCCGAAATCAGATCCAGAAGCCTGATAGGGCTTGAAAAATGCTCAAAAATTAAAGTGCTTGGAATGCGACGAAACCTGTTCCATTGCGTCTGTCTCGTCTTCCTGATTCCGGTGGTATATTTACTTTGTCAAACGGGCTCCGTATGGAGAAGATATCGCATTTTGTCCGATAAGTCAAACAGGCAAAAAAAATTGTTGACTGTGCAGTCCGTACGGACGTTGACGTGGCATGTCCATACGTGAGACATGTGGCAGGTCCATACAGGGGACACGTGGCAGCTCCAGGGAGTGACACATGGCAGGCAGATTTGGGCATACGAAGGTATAGTTGGACGTATCCGAAGGTGACACGTGTCACCACTGAAAGGGTGACATGTGGCATGGGTGACGTCAGTGGCTGACGTTGCAGGCTGATGCGGCAGGTGACAAGGCAGTACGGACAGTCGACGTGGCGGCAGACATGGGTGAATTAGAAGCTGACATGTGGCATGATGTGGTTGGTGGTTATGGTGCCACGTGGCCCAGTCAAGGGCTGCCACGTGGCACCCCGTGGTTGGCTATTGGTTTATGGTTATATAAAACATTGGTATGTCGTCGGGGGTCGAACCCACGACCTCTCGGTGGGCAAAGGACTCGCAAAGTCGGGCTAGCCACTCAGGCGATGGGTGGTGCTTTTTTACCGTTTGGCGCATTTTGTATTTGAATTAAAACAGTGGTTTGTTCAGCGGGAAAAAGGGTTGGGGCTTAGCCCCAGCCCACAGTCCAACGAAAACACAACCGACCGTTCCATGTAACCATTGGCGCAGAGTTATACAATGGATAAGGGGTAAGCCCCCAGATCCCGGTCGGGCTCCATACGACCCGGGATGTTACCTACCATACAACGCGGGGGTCGGTACCAAGTATATAGCCGTGGTTCCATGCCATAAGCCACATGACCCGGGACTGGAACGCCAAAGGGGGGCAGCGCCATGGCGCGTGGCCATATGGCACCCATACAACCAGCCAGAGGGGGTGCGCGCCCAGGGTTCGGGGGCTAGCATCCGAATTCTTTTATAAAGTGGGTTTTATTTAATAAAGTTTGGTTTTGTTATTATTAACATGCCTATTATTAGTTGATTCTCTCCATTTTTGGGGGATATTGGGCATATTTGGAGGCCAAATTCTTGGAGGAAGTTGGAGCTGAGAAACCAACTTCAAGGCTATATAAACCAGGCCTGTTTGAGGCCATTAGAGGGCAGTCAGAGCAGAGTTATGCTGAAGAAAATCCAATCCAAAGCCATGTTGATGCATAGAAGCTTTTGAGGTGGAAACGTTGTCGGACCATTTCTGGGAGCTCCGGACGTCCGTTTTGCGTGTCGTTTTCTTTGCAGGGTTCTAGAGATCTGGGAGAACAAGACCAGATCAGTATTGTAGCCATTTGAAATTGCAGCGATGTACTTTTGAGCATTTGAACAGAAATAAAGAAGCCTCCCCCACAGAGATAAAGGCCCGGAGACATAGGCAAAGTTGTGCCGAACTCCGTTATCAATCTGCGTGTTATGGTTTGTTGTTTATTCTTTCATTTCAGATCTACAAATGTGATATGGTTGTTATATTTCCTCTTCTTTCCTCATTCTTTCACTAAGTTTCTCAAATGGTTAATTAACGCATGCAAAATTAAAACTCAACCATAGTCATTTAAAAGATCCTACGGATCATGGATCCACTCTGGTAAAATATTTGGAAAATAAACAAAAAAAAATTCAAGAAAATTGTAAACACGTACCTTTATAGTGCATTGATCCATAGATTCTTATTATGATATACAATAAACTCGATCTCCTTCATGTCTAGCCATTGTCCAATCTCCTTAGTAGGTGTATCCGTTCCCCTTAGTTGCAGATCCTAGTCTCGGAAACATAACCATTTGTTGGTGCGTGGTGGGAAGATCCAGGGTTCAAGATTAAATCAACAAAAAAACCCTAAAGATATCATCCCTTTCGACATCACCTGCTATAATATCCCTAAGGACAAGCCCCAATTGTATTTATGAATTGTAACATGTTTTTTAGGCTAATGAGCCAAACAATTATAAGCTATGGGATTATGTGTTTATTAGGCCGGAGAGCCTAGGTGTTAAAGGCCGGGAGCATGTTTTGTACATGTAAATATTCATATTATTAATATAAAAACATCATTGTGTGTATACCAACCATGAATAAATAGTATGGGGGACTAAGCTCCACTAGGCTGGGTAAGGGAGAGGGGGTTGAGAGGTTGGAAAGAGGGGCTAAGCCTAAGGGCTTAAGTCCAAGAGAATAATAATTTATTGTTATTCCAAAATCTGATTAGAAGGATATGTTTTATCCTAAGTTCCAGGAAAAGGGAACAAATGATAAATGGAGTGCATGCAGCTCCAGGAAGACAAGTGTCGACCCAAGCGCATGTAGTTAAATCTAGAGAGTCAACTCGTATTGGAGGTTCTCTCCCCATCCTTCCATCCTCCATCTAACTTGTTTGGCCTATGTCGACGATCTCTGCATCTTCATGCACCTCTGAAACTGCTAACGGGGAAAAGACAACCTGTGTTTTCCTGTGAACCCAGCCTATTTGCACTTGCTAAAACCGAGTCGTACCTTACCCAATTTTGGGTTGTTACCTTTTTCTGAGTTGTATTGAACCGTTGTTGTTGTCCTCATCTTCTTGGAACTGAGTTGAAGATTGGTAGAAGAGGCGGGTTTTCAGGCCTATGAGCAACTTTCTCTAGGTGAGAGACTGTGTTGAGGAAGTGAGTTCTCCTAAAGGGAGTCTCGTAGCTGCTACAGATCTCTAAGAATTCTGGTTTGGCATGTTCCTGAAGCCCAAGGTAAGGGAGGTGGAGAAGTCGATGGACTGTGTGACAATGAAGGTGTATACTCCTGGGGTGGGACATGCATGTGGGGAATGAGAGTCTATGAGAAGTGGGCGTAAGTGGCTCCTGGGAGAGAATCCTTCCTCTTAAACTGTGTGACTTTCCTATTGACCTTGCCTAGCCTAGGAATCCCTTGCCCGGTGGAGTTTAATTCTAGATCGAGGGTGACCCACTGCTGAGAGTGATGAATGGTGTGGTCTAAGGATGGGAGGTTCATGGAAGGTCTACACGCAGTTGGTGGTTTTACTCCAATTAAAAGATAAGTATCATTTTCATGCTTAATTACGTATGTTATGCATGTCTGTGATTCTTGAAATATTATCATGTGATCTGTTGCATGTGGACTTACTGTCAATTCCATTTGAGTCTGTATGGTAGTAGTAACTTTGTGTTATTGTTTTAAATTCATTAAAAATGCATATCATATATATATATTTATATATATGTATGTATGTATGTATGTATGTATGTATGTTCCTCTAGTGGCATTGCCCGACCTATTGGTGGTTGGGGACATTACAAATTGGTATCAGAGCCTAGAGGAGCTAAGTGTCCTCTAAAGGCGTTTCCTGACATGTTGGTGGCTGGGGACATTACAAATTAGTATCAAAGCCTAGAGGAGTTAAGCGAAGTGTCTGAGTAGTGGTGTTTCCCGACCTGTTGGTGGTTGGGGACTTTGTTAGGAACACAAGAGGTGTACTAAGTTTAAGAAATGGCCACAGAGAAGGAAATCACAACATTGTGGTGTTGGGGCCATAGGATCTATACGGGAGAAGAGGAATCCTTCACGACCATCAGATCTGGAGAAAGTGAAATAGGTTTAACCTAGAAGCACTTCGAACTTCGTGACTTCGGTGAAGTTAGATGCAAAAATAAGAGAAGGGTCGAAGCCCAAAGCTCCGAAGTCCCCGAAGTGGATCTACACCGTAGAACTGGGGAGAAGAGATCGACCATTGGATTGGGATGAAGTTGGACTGTAACCATTGGATCAAGCCAAAGGTGTAAGTTACGGAGCGGTATGAAGGACAGAGTGCTCCTGAAGCTCTGAAGTTCGAAGCTAATCCAGATCGTCCGTCAAGAGGGACACATGTTAGAATATTGGCTTGTTCGGGATTTCGACCTTTAGGAGAATGCGTGTGTGTTGAGGAGAGAACTCCCTAAGCTTGAAGTTTCGAAGCCTGAAGAGCCAAAGTAGTGATTCATGATGACATCACCTGGAGGTGACATGGACCTCCCCTATACCTGCCATGTGCCCCCACCTAAAATGTTGTCAGTTGTACTATGTGGGCCCTGAGGTTACATAACATAGTTAAAGGTCAGTGGACCCACACTGGCATTGATCACAATACATCAAGATCGGCGACTAGGAGGAATTACTGGGACCCAAGTTGCATGGGATTTAATTCCCCAAGGTGGACTAGTAATCCAAACCATGGTTTTACCAGGGGGTTACGTGTCAGTGTCAGAAAAATTGCAGGATGAAAGATGGGTTAGTCCAAACTGTCATTACATGCCCCCGCAATTTGAAAGGCGTTAAGTGATGTGACTATTTGGTATATTAGTTCAAGTATGGAAACTGTGGGTCCCAGTGGATGTGTGGTGCCAGTTGTGAAGTCCAAATACTTGACATTCTAGAATAATGGTTCATAAAGGGAACAAAAGGAAGAACTTTCAAAATTTTCCTAATGCCAAGGTGACGAGATGTAATGATGTCACCAAAGTTGACATGGAAGTGTTTGGATATTAACAGTTCGGGGTGTTAGGGGTGTGCATATGTGAAATCCTCTGAAGCACCGGAGCTCAAATGCATGACATTCCATATTGAGTGTCAGTTGTTGTATGTTGGGTAGTCATGGACTGTTGATCCACCCTACTTCAGGAGTTCGTCAATCCGGAACTCTGACAGAATTGTTGTGATGTTCTTTGAAAACTTCTGAAGCCGGAGGTCCAAAGTCCCAAATAAGTGCCTATCGACCTAGCACTTGGCCACAACCCATGGTCGCATGGGTTGGGGGATAAAAGAAAGGGACTAGTGCCCAAAAATTATTGCAGAATAGAGCAGAACTCAGAAAGAAAATATCTATGGGGATTCTTGATTGCTCGAGAACCGCAGAATGGAATCTAAAAGTTTTCTTGAATCATATTGGTTTATGAATACCGTGGATTTTTTTAAGGATTGATGGCCTGACAAATTTCGGTTGACTTCCCATTGTGTTTGCAGAGTTTAAGAATTGTTATAACTGAATCGAATTGCCTCTTAGTGCATAGAAATGGAGGAGGCACAGAATGCTTCCAGTCCATAGAATGAAGCTAAAGGAACGGATGTCCATTTTGGAGTTGAATAATCAAACTCCAATGGGCATGGATAATAGATAGACAAGGAAGGAAACGTGATGGGAATCATTATAAGATTGCAGAAAGATGTCTAGAATCACCGAGCATATAACAGAAAGATCATGAAATCCAAGGATCAATAGGGAGAATTCAACTTAAAGTTGATATAGATCCTAGAAAGAATCGAAAAGAATTTGGATATGGAGAGTGACTCAAGAAAAATAGGGAGTCGCGGGACCCCTGAGAAGAAAGGAAGATCAAGAAGCATTAGTAGGAATCACTGTCACTCCCCGAAACATTCCAATAAGAGGGCACACAATAGTTCAAGCCCATCTCCTACCAGAAATCATAGGAGATATGGAGTGGATGAACTGAAGGGAGAAATGAACAAGATTAAGCCTCCTACATTTGATGGAGAGCAACAGAAGGAAGAATATGCTGAGACGTGGTTGCTAGAAATATTTCCAACTGGAAAATTATTCCTCTCATGCAAAAGGAAGAATTACAATTTATCAACCGAAAGGAAAGGAATCCAAATGGTGGGATCAACTTGTGCAAGTGCAGCACATCAAAGAGAAAAATGTTACTTGGAAGGAATTCAAGAAGTCTTTCGAAAATAAATACTTGACTGAGAGATACTATGATAGAAAGAGGAAAGAGTGCTTTGAATTCAAGCTGGGTAGCATGACCATTGATGAATATGAACAAAGGTTTTTGGAATTGTTGAAGTATGTCCCTTTCATCAAAGATGAGACTTTCAAAATTCAAAGGTATCTGAGTGGACTACCATCTCCCATCAATGAAAATATCCAGTATGATGATCCTAAAACTATGGAAGAAACTATAAGGAGAGAAAAAAATTATATGAGTAGCAAAGAGAAAATCCCACTTTCCAGAAGGCTTGGGAAGACAAGAAGAAATTCAATATGGATCAGAGGAAGAAGGGAACTAAACCATCCTTTTTCAGAAATATCCCTCAAGGAAAACCAGTTTTTAGAGAGCCTAGGAAGGCTGAAGTAGGTGGGCAAATTCCAAGACAACCCCCTATGGAATGTTGGGGTTGTAAAGGAAACCATAGGTACAAAGATTGCCTCCACAAAAATGACAAAGTGAGAACAATCCACAATGTTCAATAGGAAGAAATAGTGGAGGACATGGGCAGAAGTGTACCAAGGATCTATGCATCACTGGAGAACAAGCAAGCAGAATATCAATCACATATGATTGAAGTGGAAGGTATGATCAACAACCAAACCATTATTATTTTAATTGATTCAGTAGCTAGTCATAGTTATATAGATCCTAGAATTGTGGAAAATTTTCATTTTCCAAGAAGAAAGAATGGAAAATATTGGTTAGTGCAGTTGGCTATAGGATCCAAGAGAAAGGTTGTTGAGTTGGTTAAGTCTTGTCCAGTGGACCTGAATGGACTGAGCACAAGGGATGAATTGAAAATCTTACCTTTAGGTTCCTATGTCTATCTAATTGGGATGGATTGGTTGGACTAGCACCATGCCATCTTAGACTGTCGCAGCAAGGCATTCATTTTCCTAGATGAGGAAGGAAACCCAAGGAAAGTACAAGGAATACCAAGGGTAGTTACTATCAGAGAGATCTCAGCAATGTAGGTGAATAAGTGCTACAGGAAAGGTTGTCAAATATTTGCAGCCCACATGGAGGAAGCATCTAAGGATAAAGTACCAAATATTTAAGACCATGTAGTATTAAGATATTTTGAAGATGTATTCTAGGAGGTACCCGAACTACCCCCGAAGAGAGATATTTCTTTATGTATAAACCTGATGCCTAGGGCAGCTCCAGTGTTAAAAAACTCCTTACAGAATGAGTACATCGGAGATGAAAGAACTACAATTGCATCTTGAATAAATTCTAAAGAAGGGGTATATACGCTCAAGTGTGTCACCTTGGGGTGCCCTAGTCATGTTCGTGAAGAAGAAGATTGTGCATCAATTTCAGACAGTTGAACAAAGTGACTATTAAGAACAAGTATCCTTTGCCAAGGATAGATGATCTCTTTGACCATTTGAAGGATGCCAAGATATTTTCAAACATAGATCTCAGGTCAGGGTATCACCAGGTAAGGATAAAGGATGAAGACATCAGCAAGACCGCCTTCAGAACAAGGTATGACTATTATGAATTCATAGTGGTACCATTTGGGTTATCAAATGCACCCGTTGTTTTCATGTGCCTAATGAATGGTGTATTCAGAGAATAACTAGACAAGTTTTTCATAGTATTTTTGGATGACATCCTGGTGTATTCCAAGTCAGAGGAAGAGAATGAACATCATATAAGGATGGTGTTTCAAGTGTTAAGAGAGCACCAACTATATGCCAAATTGAGCAAGTGTTCATTCTACCAAAAGCAGATCCATTATTTGGGACATCATTTCAAAGGATGGGATAGTTGTGGATCCTAAGAAGATAGAAGCCATTAGAGAATGGTCAACGCCGAAGAATGGGACAGAATTCAGATCCTTTATGGGTCTAGTTGGCTATTATAGAAGGTTCATTGTACAGTTCTCAAGGATAGCTCACCCCATCACTTCCTTGAAAAGAAAGAAGAAGAAATTTCAATGGACAGAAAAATGTGAAAGAATCTTCCAACAATTGAAGTAGTTGTTAACTAGTGTTCCAATCATGAGGATTGCAGATCTGAATGAAGATTTTGTAGTGTGTACAGATGCAAGCAAGGAAGGATTGGGAGGAGTCCTCAGCCAGAATGGGTTTGTAATATGTTATGAATCCATAAAATTGAAAGAGCATGAAAAGAACTATGCAACTCGTGATTTGGAGTTGGTAGCCATTGTACAGGCTCTAAAGAAATAGAGACATTACCTCATGGGAAAGAGGTTTGAATTGAGGACAAACCATAATGGTCTGAAGTGTTTGTTTGATCAGCCAACCTTAAATTCTAGGCAAAGTAGATGGTTGGAATTCCTTTGTGAGTATGACTTTGATATCAAGCATATCAAAGGAAAGGAGAACAAAGTGGCTAATGCACTCAGCAGAAGAGTGCATGAAATACATGCTACGACCATTAGCATGTATAAAACTGATATTAAAGGAAAATTTTCAGAAGCTGCAAATGCATATTTGTAGTACATGGAATTGGTAACAAAGCTACAACAAGGTAAGATGCTACAGAAAGTGGAAGATTATAAATTGGAAGTTGATGGAACACTCCTATACAAAAACAGAATTTATGTACCTAATTTCCAGGAATTGAGAATAATGATCTTGAAAGAAATGCATAATGTGCCTTATGATGGGAACCCTGGATATCAAAAAATAGTTGCAGAAGTCAAGATACATTACTTTTCGCCAGGTATGAAGAAGGAAATTGTAGAATACATCGCCAGATGTATGGAGTGTTAGAAGGTCAAAGCTGAACATAGGCACCCAGTAGAGTTGCTACAACCTTTACCCATTCCTGAGTGGAAGTGGGAAGTGGTGACAATGGATTTCATCACAGGATTGCCCAGAACAAGCAAGAAACATGATTCCATCATGGTGGTGATGGATAATCTTATGAAATCTTCCCATTTTATTCCATTGAAGACCACTCACAAGGCAGCTAATGTTGTCGATATCTATATGAGGGAAGTAGCATGATTGCACGATATTCCCAAGACAATTGTGTCTGACAGAGATCCAAAATTTACCTCAAAGTTTTGGAAGGGGTTATTCAAAGGGTTCGGAACAAATCTGAAATTTAGCACTGCTTATCATCCTAAGTCTGATGGGCAGACAGAGAGGGTAAACCACGTGATGGAAGATATGCTAAGGATGTATGTGATGGACAAACCATCTAAATGGGAATACTACCTACACTTGGTAGAATTTGCCTACAACAATGGGTATCAAGCATCACTAAAGATGAGCCCGTTTGAAGCACTTTATGGGAGAAAGTGCAACACCCCAGTAAGTTGGCATAACCCAGTTGATAGGGCAGTGGTTGGTCCAGAGTTGCTCAAGGAAATGGAAGAGAAAATTCTGAATATTAAGAATAAGTTGAAGGTTTCCCAAGACAGGTAGAAAATTTATGTTGAAAAGAACAGGACCCACATGGAGTTTAAAGTGGGTGATCATGTTTTCTTGAAATTGAAATCTAGCAGAAGTTCCCTGAAGCTCGGAAACTGTTCCAAGTTGGCAGCCAGATATTGTGGGCCATTGGAAATCCTAGAAAGGATTGGACCAGTTGCATATATGCTTTCATTTCATGCATCCATGATTGTACATAATGTGTTTCATGTTTCATTTCTTAAGAAATATATACCTAATGCTAACCATGTTATTGATTGGAATGTGATTCAGATGGAGCAAGAAGGTGTCTTGCAAGTGCATCTAGTGTGCATATTGGTCCGGAAGAGAAAACAACTCTGGAATCAATCCATAGGGCTTGTAAAGGTCTAGTGGACTTGGTACGGTCTTGAAGACACAACATGGGATCATGAGGATGCTATGTGGGAAGAATACTCGCATATTTTTGAACATTTTGAAAATCTTCCTGATGCTGCATAAATAAGTTGCACTGAAGATAGTGCAAAAATAAGGGGAGGGGATTGTAATATCCCCAAGGAAGAGCCCCAATTGTATTTATGAATTGTAACATGTTTTGTAGCTTGATGAGCCAAACAATTATAAGCTACGGGCTTATGTGTGTATTAGGCTAGAGAGCTTAGGTGTTAAAGGCCAAGAGCATGTTTTGTACATCTAAATATTCATATTATTAATATAAAAACGTCGTTGCATGTAGATCGACCATGAAGAAAGAGTATGGGGGACTAAGCTCCACTAGGCTGAGGAAGGGAGAGGGGGATAAGAAGTTGGAAAGAGGGGCTAAGCCTAAGGGATTAAGTCCAAGAGAATAATGATTTATTATTATTCCAAAAGCTAATTAAAAGGATATGTTTTATCTTAAGTTTCGGGAAAAGGGAACGAATGCTAAATTGAGTGCATGCAGCTCGAGGAATACAGGTGTCGACCTGGATGCATGCAGCTAAATATGGAGATTCAACTCATGTTGGGGGTTCACTCCCCATCCTTCCATCCTCTATTTAACCCATTTGGCCTCTATTGACGACCTCTGCATCTTCATGCACCTCTGAAACCGCTAACCAGGAAAAGTTGACCTATGTTTTCCTGGTAACCCAACCTATCTGCACTTGCTAAACCCGAGTCGTACCTTACCCAATTTTGGGTTCTTTCCTTTTTTTGAGTTGTATTGAACCATTTTTTTTGTCCTCACCTTGTTGAAACTGAGTTGAATGTTGGTAGAAGAGGTGGGTTGTCGGGCCCGTGGTTGAAGAGGTAGGTAGTCAGGCCTGTGAGAAACTCTCTCCAGGTGAGAAAGTGTGTTGAGGAAGTGAGTTCTCCTAGAGGGAGTCCCATAGCTTCTACAGAGCTCTTAGAATTCCGATCCGGCCTATTGTTGAAGCCCAAGGTAAGGGATGTGGAGCAATCAATGGACTGTGTGACAATGAAGGTGTATACTCCTGGGGTGGGATGGGCATGTGGGGAATGAGAGTCTGTGATCAATGGGTGTAAGTGGCTCATGGGAGAGAATCCTTCCTCTTAAACTATGTGACTTTCCTATTGACCTTGCCTAGCCTAGGAATCCCTTGCCCGATGGAGTTTAGTTCCAACTCGAGGGTGACCCACTGTTGAGAGTGATGAG
>SNQJ01S0073324.1:38936-54660 GCA_010110895.2 Picea sitchensis | reverse complement strand
TAACTCAAAAGATAAAAAAAAAAAAAAAAAAATGCCTACCCCTCAAGGGAAACCAGGCCTTAACCAATCTAAACTTAACATGTTCAACCAGGTTCTGATTGTATATACTTATAGCATATTATAAAATCCTATATAGCATAACAACATAAATAAAGAACAAAGAACAAGATGTCATTTCTCATGCGAAACCTGAGGGCTGGTGAGGTCCATGATCTCTCGTCTAGCAACAGCCTTGGAAGACTCGGCCTTAGCATAGCTTCTAGAAGGAGGGAAGAAGTTACCGCTTTGATAATTGGTAATCCAGGTGACTACCTCATAAACATAAGCATTATGGACTTCCAAAGATTCTTAACTACTTTTTAGCTGACGAAAATCTTTCTCCTTGGGGAGAATTCCCATGGCCACCATTGTTTTGGTGTGCCAATACATCTCAAGAGTTCTGTAAAATTTTGAATTTTGGGTCTGTGTGTAATCCAAATCTGGAATGAAGCTTCCAACATAAGCCTCTACCTCCTCGTCATCATGGAATTCTCTAATTTCATGAAATTCCTCTTCAAGTTCAGTAATTTTGGATTTATCATCCTCTAGAACATAGTCTTTATAAAACTCAGTCGTGTTAATGACAACCTTCATTGCACGGGATGGCTAAGCAGAGTGAGGGCTGGAATTTCTTATGCCTCTTAGGGCCATATCTAAGTAGGAAGTAAGGGGAGATAGACCATCAGTAGAGATGATAGAAATAAACCAACAACTAGAAGAGAAACTTGCAAACCCAAGAAATAGCAGGCCCAAGTCATCACCTTCACTAAGTCGAATCCCCATATTTATAACTGAAATCAAACCCCGATCATCCTCCATTTGCTAAGAATTGATTGTCGATCATGGGAGCTCCTCCATCATAATTTTGCAAGGGATATTCCATTGCAGGAGGACCATCGTTCTTAACATCTTTGAACTTGGAGACCACGAAATCATCATAACAATCATGCAAGAGAAAGGAAGGAATGAGGTCATCCTCAAACTCAATTTACTCATGATACCCTTCCATAACACATGTATATGAAGCGACCATGACATGACTGGGGATAAAGTCCTGAGCGTCGTCAGGAGGGACAAGTGCGTGGCAAGGTTGGAAATCTGCAGCCATTTGTTTGTGAGGGCAGGGTACCTACTTGATCGTACCCCCCATGTCGTCATTCAGTCTGACAAACACCCCATCCGGGGAGATTTAGTTATTGTTTTAACTTAGCATGCATATTTTTACTGTGTTTTGTTTATGTTCATGGTATCAATTTATTCTTAACCTATGTTATGCATCCTAATATATTTTAATGGTTTAGTTGTACTCTTAAATAGGAATATATCATCGATAACACATAGATACACCATTGCTAAATTCAATTCCATAAATGCTAAAATTGAAATTTTGAAATGTTTAAATTACATTCCCAAAATACTAACAATGCATTTTTCAAATAATAAAATTACAATTACCTAATGATTCAACTTCTAAATCTCCATATCAATCAATTCACAATGGAGAATCTGTGATTAACATGGATAGCCTCCATATTTTTCAACTCACACATATCATATTGACACATTTCTTTGTGTTGAGAAACATGATATCTTTATCAGTGAATTTTTGGGGAAAGTGAGTAACATGTAACATCATACCATAATATATTTGGATTTATTAAAAGATTAGAGATATCAAAGAGGAAAAACTCCATGATCATGATTGCGTATTTCATATAAACTAAGAATTATTTAATAGTAATCAAAGACTTAACAATTGTTGCAATGATGAAGAGAGGTTGAAAGAGGAAAAT
The DNA here is from genome assembly GCA_010110895.2 of Picea sitchensis. Taxonomy (NCBI): domain Eukaryota; kingdom Viridiplantae; phylum Streptophyta; class Pinopsida; order Pinales; family Pinaceae; genus Picea; species Picea sitchensis. The sequence continues at coordinate 52,828 of SNQJ01S0073324.1, read as the reverse complement.
GTAAAATACCCTAGTGAAAAACAACTAGTAAAAGAAGGGGAATTGATTAATCATGTCAAATGAAATATAATCATTGGATATCCCAAGATTTCTACCAACTTTATATATTGTTTTATATATCTAGAGGAATACGTGATTGCCTGGAATTACTTGGGTGAGGCCCGGGTTCAAATCCAATTGGCTACCACTATAACCCCTAGGCTAATGCCTACATCCCGCAAGCCAATGCCGACCAAGAAACTTATGACTTAGCAAGGGTCAAGACGTCTCAAAACACATCAAAGGAGAATAATGAGTGAATGAATAATTGTTGGCCCTTGGTGATGGAAGTAAGCGAAGGTTAAGGTAGAAAAGACGAAACGCGAACTGCGCGGAAGACACGGTGACTGTTACTGGGTCGAAGTGAGCAAAAGAGAAGAAAAGATGGAGCGAAGTAAAAGGAAGAAAGTCATTGGATGAGGAGATCGAGGATGACAGATCAGCAAGAAAGATGGATCATGGACAACTCAGTAAGAGGAAAAAACCACTATTGGATGCTTTGGAGCATTGCACGAGAAGGAAGGAAAGACATGATGATGAAGCCTTGAAAACGCTGGTCAAGTTAACCTAGGGTTTTGGACACCTAGGGTTTTGGTATGTAGGGTTTTGACACCTAGGTTTCAGCCTAAGGCTGTCGAGGACTGATTGTTATGTATAAATAAGAACCTAGATGAGGAAAGAGGGTCCGTTCTAGTTTTTTTATTGGGATGAGCAATTATTTTGTGAGAGAGAGAAGTGTTAAGTGTAAGGGCCTTCTGGTATTGTAAGATCTTTAGTTGGGTGCAGAGATCAAGTCCTGCAGCTGGGTGCATAGGAAGGGGGGAAATAGAGAGAAGAAGGAAGAGATTTGCTAGCTAAGAGTGCAGATAAGAACTATATGCTTCATCTTAATATATTATAAAGCATAGTTTTGTGGACGTAGCCCTAGGGAGAGGGTGAACCACATATATTTTTTGTTGTGTGTGATTGATGCAGACAAGATGAGGTTACCCACCTTTAGAGGAGAAGGATCTGAAGACCCTGAACAACACTAGTTTCTCTGCGAAGCTGTGTGGATTATTAAGAATATCACCGACGAAGATGTCAAATAAGCTCAGTTCAGTACCACCCTAAGAGATCATGCACTGAGATGGTACATGAAATTTGTCCAAGGAGCTACACCTAAACCGCCAAATGCCATTAAGACTTCGCTAATTTCTGAATTCAAGAAACCTAAGTCATAATTGCATTGAATTACAGAACTAAAAGAAATCAAGCAGAGAATAGTTGAACTGGTATGGGAGTTCGATCAGAGATTCAAGACCTTGACAGGCCATCTGAGTTTTCAAATACCAGATGAGTAGAATAAGGAATGGTTCATTGATGCCCTCTTACCACACATCATAGTTCCTCTTATGCAACAGAATATTGCTTTGTAGGCTAAGGCACTAGAGATCGCCATCAAGTTAGAGTCAGCCCCTATGGGAGAATCCAGCTCAGATATGAGTCAAATCTTGAGTCATCTAACTAGTTTGTCTCTGCATGTTGAAGATATGAAGGAAGACAAGGGAAAAGAAAAAAGAGAAGACATATGGTGTGTTAGGTGCAGATCAGAAGGCCATGGCAAGGAGCATTGTCCCCTATTCCATGAATACTTGGACTCTGGAGCTCCAATCCCTTTGAATCAAGTCACCCTACCTCGATGCAAGGTATGCAGAAATAGACATCGATGTGGTGAGTGCTACTACATGCAAAAATATGTTCATACACCCACAAATTTGTATTTCACGTTCTGTAAGTCTTTGGGACATGATGATAGGGATTGTAGGGCTTACGATATCATGCATGAAAGGTCAAGGGATATATACAAAATTAAAGGTGAAGTACAGCAAGAAGGAAACATTACGTAGTATAACTCCCCTGGGAGAGGAAACTTCAACCCTCGCGGTGGATTCTGAGGAAGAGGAAGAGGAGGAGGTATGGGTTGAGGTCGAGGAAAGATAATTTGTTATAACTGTGCATAGGCAGGACACTTGGCAAGGGACTATCAGAACCCTTGTACCACTTGTAGTTATTGCAACTCCTTCGAGCATGTTATCAAGGAATGTCCAGCATTGTTGGCTAAACTTTAAGAGAAACGAGGACCTCAGCAGAACCCACATATACAATTGATCAAAGAAGAACCTCATGGAGCAGACCCTAGAGTCATTATTATCACTCGGGGAGGCACTATTACAGGAGAAGACAAAATGATCCAATGAAAAACTACAGAAGAATCGGGAGTCAGGAAAGCTACAGAGAAGACACAAATTTTTGATGCAAAGAAAGAAAAACAAATGTTTGAGGAGGAAAGAAGAGAGTTCAGGGGAGACCAAGGCTCTTCATCAAAGACATGACCACAAGTAAGAGAATGTGGAATGCCTTTGGCATTCGATCAGTCTGCTTCACCCAAAGATGGAAAAGAGGCAAGTAAACTTGTCGGTTTCTTTTATACATTTATAGAGTTGATTAAAGATGAGAAAGCTATACAAGAGCTGGAAAATTTAGTCAGGCAGTATGAGATAAGTAAGGTAGACCCTTTACTGAATAAAACAGTACATCAACTATCCAAGAAGAGAAGGAAAAATAAGGAACTACACTTGAATGCTCAGATTGCAGAATATGATATAGACTATGTGGTCCTCGACTTAGGGTCAGAGGTCAATGTCATGACGAAGCAAACCTGGGCACTGATGGGAAAACCTAAGTTGATATATTCCCCTATCAGGCTTAGGATGGCTAACCAGCAAGCAGTAAGCCCCTTTGGCAGATTGGAACATGTCCCTATGGACATCAACGGAGTAAGGACGTTTGCAGACTTTGAGGTAATTGAGATAGTTGACGATAGATGTTCTTACCCTGCGTTGTTAGGAACTGATTGGACTTTCAATAATTCCACTGTGGTCAATTTAAAGAAAAGACTAATGACGTTTGAAGGAGATGGCCTTAGGATCATCACACCTTTAGATCTCGATGAAGGTCAGTGATACACTAAGCCCATCAGAGAAGAATATTGTTCCTATGAACTGGAAAACATATACAAATTAACAGCCAGACAGCAGGATTACATTAATCCTACGGCGAATGGAAATTTGAGTTGGAAAAGTAACAGTGCATGTTCATCAGATTCAAAAGAATCACTATATAATTGGAAAAACAAAATGTATGAAGTATCTACAAGGAGATGTGCTAGATTAACCAGAGAAGTGCGATGGATCGGCACCACGCTAAGTAACTTACCCACCTTTGATGGTCTACATCCTTTAGAAACCTTCTTGTCAGACTTTGAAGAAAGTGTACCAACACAAACGCTTGTTGGAAATGGATGAGGCCTTGAAAGAAACACCAGCAAGATGGTGGGGGACACACAAAAACAACATTACAGAATGGGTAAAATGTCGTACCATGATGACCACGTGGTTCTCAGAACAAGTAGAAGGCTGTAAAGTTCGGTATACAAGACAAAGTTGTCCAAAGAACCATGTGTGAAGTTGCGAGGAAGCCTAGAGCAATATTCATCAAGAGCACTGGGTGCACAAGTTCCTTAACATGCTGGAAATGACCCCTATCAACTGGTACCTTCAAGCAAAGTTGTGCCTCATCACTGCAAATTGGGAAAGTATGACTTAGAATTTTGAAACTACCTTTTTATTTGAAAGTCAATACCCTACAGTAGATCAATCATTACAGGGTGTAAGACAGAAAGTGTTTGAGGAGGCATCTAGCCTTCCTTTGAAATGAGAAGAGGACGAATGGACTGCCCCTCTCTAGAAATTACAAGGTTGTTACAACATCAATGTTGATTAAGACAATGATCCTAGGAAGGTGAACATCATATAAACAGAAGGACAGAGATATGTGGAAGGACCAGGAGTTGAGCTACCATTTATTGGACATCCAATCAAGATCAATAAATTCAATATTGGAACAGAGCAAACACCGAAGCTTGCAAATGTTGGAGATTATTGGGACGTTTCTACTATTGAAAAGATAACAGAGTTACTGCATGAATATCAGGACTTGTTTCCGACCAAGTTCACCTATATGAAGGGCATTAAAGGGCCTATGGGAGAAATGAGGATCCCTTTCAAACTAGATGCAATACCAGTCAAACAGAGACCCTACAGATTGAACCCTGAATATAAGGAGAAAGTGAAGATTGATCTCGACAAAATGTTGGAAGCAGGAATTATACAACCTGTCGAAGAATCAGAATGGATTAGCCCTATGGTGGTACAAGACAAGAAGACAGGAGAGATCAGGATCTGCGTAGACCTCAAGAATATGAATGATGTATGTTTGCATGACCCCTTCCCTACGCCATTCACTGATGAAGTGTTAGATAATGTAGGAGGTCAGGAAGTATATTCTTTTACAAATGGATTTTCAGGATACCATCAGATCCGGATTACCAAGGAAGATCGCCATAAGACCACCTTTGCCATAGAATGGGGATCCTACCAATATACAACAATTCCAGTTGGATTGAAGAATTCCCTAGCCATCTTTTCCAGGGTGGTGGTCAAAGCATTCAAGGAGTTTCTACATAAATTTCTAGAAGCATATTTTGATGATTGGACTATTTTTAGTTTATTGAAAAATCATATTGAATGTCTAAGGCTAATGTTGGACAAATGCAGGCAGTGTCAAATTTCCTTAAATCTGAAGAAGTGCATCTTCTTCTCACCATTTGGGGTGTTGTTAGGTCATATTGTATGCAAGCAAGGATTGTTGGTAGACCCATCTAAAATTTCCATTATAGTTGATCTGCCACCTCCTACTTCAGTCAAACAGTTGCCCATTGTGCTGGGACATACTGGATATTACAGGAAGTTCATTAAAGGATATGACTAGATTACAGCACCCATGGAAAAGATTTTGAAGAAAGATTGTCAATTTCACTGGACAGAAGAATGCTAGCAGAGCTTTGACACAATGAAACAAAAAATGGTTACTGCACCTATTCTAGTTTTTCCAGATTGGAGTAAGGAGTTTCATGTGCATTTCTATGCATCTTCTATTGCATTAGGATTTGTGTTAGAACAACTAGGAACATGATACATTGACCACCCGTTAGCCTTTTCTAGTAGGAAGCTATCAACAGCAGAGATCAACTACACCACCATCAAAAGAGAAGGGTTAGCCATGGTGTATGCGATGCAGAAGTTCTGCCACTACTTGTTGGGAGGACACTTTAGAATGTTTACTGATCACTCCACGCTGAAATACTTAGTGAACAAGCCAGTGTTGGGGGGACGAATATGCAGATGGCTTCTGTTATTTCAGGATTATTATTTTGAGATTGTGCTTAAGCCAGGGAGAATGAACAAGGGTCCTAACCACTTATCGAGGTTGGAACATGTAGAAGAGCCCACTAGTTTGGAGGATACATTACCAGATGCACAGCTTCTATCCATTAGAAGGATTGATGACCACTTCATAGAGATAGTCTAGTTCCTGTCAACAAGAATGGCACCTTTTCCCCAGAAGAAACAGCTAGTAGTGCGCGCTGCAGACTTTTCGCTTATAGTGGGACAACTATACAAGATGGGACCTAATGAGATATTGAGAAGGTGTGTTATGGATGTAGAGGGACCATTGATCCTCATCGAAGCTCATGAAGGCATCGCAAGAGGACACTACACAGGGAAGGCAACTGTGTAGAAGATTCTTAGGGATGGCCTTTAGTGGCCTACTCTACATAGAGATGCTAAGGACTATTATAGATCTTATCATGTATGCCAAAGAGTTGGGAAACCATACAGAAGAGATGAATTGTCGTTAGCACCACAACTGACCTTACAAGCATTTGAGAAGTGGGCCATTGACTTTGTAGGACCTATAAACAGACCAGGAAATCACACAGAAGCAAGGTACATAATTACTATGAAAAAATATTTGATCAGATGGGCCAAAGCAAGAGCAGTTAAGGACTGTAGTGCCACTACAACTACGTGCTTCATATTTGATGACATCATAACCAGGTTTGGATGCCCGAAGATCCTTATGAGTGATCAAGGCACACACTTCATCAACAAAACATTTGAAGCCCTGACTGTGGAATTTGTAGCCTATCTTCATAAGAGCATGCCTTACCATCCACAAGCAAAAAGGACGGTTGAAGCATTCAATAAGATCTTGGAGACAGTGCTAATGAAGATTTGCAGTGTCAACAGAGATGACTGGGATTTAAGAGTACCAGCAATACTTTGGGCCTATTGAACCACTTGCAAGAAACTCATAAGGTAGACCCCTTTTAAGTTGGTGTATGGTCTTGAAGTCGTTGTCCCAATGGAATATTTGGTACCGAGCTTAAGAATTGTTGCCTTTACAGATATGGATGACATTAACGCTGCTTGAGAAAGGCTTGCATAGTTGGTCGAACTAGAGGAAGACAGATTTATTGCAGGATTCCATTAGCAGGTACAGAAGGAAAGAGAGAAGGCCTACCACGACACACACATTAAGAAGAAGGCATTTAAATAAGGTGATCTAGTATTTGTATATGACAATAAGTTCATAAAACATCCTGGGAAGTTCAGAACGCATTGGCTCGGGCCATATGAGGTCGCCTATGTTACAGAAGGAGGATTTGCACAGTTGAGGACTTTGAATGGAGAATGGAAGGAAGGATTAGTGAATGAGAGCCGATTGAAATTGTACTGTGACAACCAGCTGCCTCGCAGCTCTAAGTAAAAGCACAAGGAAAAGGGTCTAGGTACCAGGTGCAGTTGAAACTGGGTACCAGACACAGAAAAAACTTTTTGCACAAGGAAGAAGAGGAGACATAAAGCAAAAGGAAAAGGCTTCACTGCGCAGTCTAAATTCGAAGTCAAACCAAAGGATCGGATCTAAAGTTCCTCGGGACATGTCACAGGTGAGTGTCGGGGGCTTGTTGGCCCTTGGTGATAAAAGAAAGAGAAGGTTAAGGCAGAAAAGATGAAATTTGAATTGCGTGAAAGACACAGTGAATGTTACTGGGTCGAAGTGAGCAAAAGAGCAGAAAAGACAGAGCGAAGTAAAAGGAAGCAAGTCATTGAACAAGGAGATTGAGGATGACAGATCAGCAAGAAAGACGGATCGTGGACAACTCAGCCAGAGGAAAAATCCACCGTTGGATGCTTTGGAGCACTGCATGAGAAGGAAGGAAAGACAAGCTAGTGAAGCCCTGAAAACTTGGGTCAAGTTGACCTAGGGTTTTGGACACCTAGGGTTTTGGTATCTAGGGTTTTGAAACCTATGTTTCAACCTAAGGCTGTCGGGGAGTGATTGTAATGTATAAATAAGAACCTAGATGAGCAAAGAGGGTTCTTTCTAGTTTTTTTATTGGGATGAGAGATTATTGTGTGAGAGAGAGAAGTCCTAAGTGTAAAAGCCTTCTAGTATTGTAAGATCTTCAGCTGGGTGCGGAGATCAAGTCTTGCAGCTGGGTGCGCAGGAAGGGGGGAGATAGAGAGAAGAATGAAGGAGATCTACTATCTAAGAGCACAGATAAGAACTGTATGCTTCATCTTAATATATTATAAAGCACAGTTCTATGGATGTAGCCCTAGGGAGAGGGTGAACCACATATATTTTATGTTGTGTGTGATTGATGCTTTGTTCTTTGTCATTATGTATATTGTTATTGCATTACTGTGTTAGATCTGATAGATAGCTGTGCAGAGTAGATCTGAGCTAATAAGTGTCATATAAATGTTGTGTTGTTCTTGTATTGGATCCACTTGACATCCCCTTGGTTGTAGACATTTCTGTCCTGCAACCCCCCATAGCTACTTCGGGTGAGACTGCACCTTCTTCACAGGTGTTGCCGAAAGGGCTAGTAGTTAGGGCTTGTTGGTGTGCTCTTGGAGTTAAACCCTGGGTCTACCCTTGTGCCAACAATAATACATCTAGGTATCTGTCATGTTATTGTATTATACTTTTTTAACTTTTGGTCCATCCAACACAAGAGAACTACTAACAGAAAATCCTTCACACATCGGTAGAGAACTTATCCATCATCACATAATACTTCCAAAAAGACAATTGCAATGAATTAAAATGTAAAACTAAGTGCATTTAGTTGAATAATTTCATTTATGAAACAGTATAGTGAATCACAAATATTATTTATGTAAAGGTATAAATGTAGAAAATGATATGGAAAATAAATGATTAAAACATGGAAAATGATATAGTTTGGTGAATTAGTTTAAGTGGCTGAATTTTGTGAATTATAATCATGAGGTCATGGATCAATGTGAAAATTCCAAGCCCTAGGTGAGTAAAGTCCTTATGATCTCAATCAAATAAGTAGATTGTTGAATTTAATTAATGCAGAAATAAATTTCAATACATAGCATTAATCACACAATAGCAAATCAAAAAGCGGAATCATAAAATCATTTACACACATACACAGGTAATTACTCCTTCAAATATATCTTTTCATTCCTTCGAAAAACTTACAAGGAAAACTCCACAAGCTTCCCAAAAAACAGCATTGCACGGATACCAAAAACCACCTCAAACTAAGTAGAACAACCTGTTGGGAGAGTATGGCTTGTACAAACGCTAATACGGCTCTATCCATATGACTATACAAATTCGTATGGTATCATCCATACAACTAAATGGACTTCCATACGATTATATGGAAATCTTTCATACGTTGTACGAGACTACGTGCTGCTAGAAACAAGTTACTTTATCTCTCTCCTGTTATAGCATTTTTTTCCTCACCCCATGCAACTTGCTTGGAAGGCCTTTCCATTTCCCTATGAAGACTTGAAGTCCCCTTTTGTACCTTCCAGAGCCAAAAATCATATTTTTCCACATATACGCGCCCTACAAGTTAGACAGTATGCATAAACACAGGTTGCTCCACTACAGCCCGCGTACATTAGGTTTGGTACTCAAAATTAAAAATTATGTCGGGTTTCCATGTCACCTCACGAGATCCATGATCCTTGACCTTCCATATACTGGAAACGTTCTAACTCGGCCCTGCAGTTCCATTTGAAGGATATAAATTGGGCCATATCCAAGCCGTGGAAAAGGAGAGAATTCAACTTTTGAGAGCAAAGATACTCTGGAGAAATTTCATTTCACTTTGAGTATGCATCCCTTTATCCTTGAAAGTCTGAACACATTGTCCAGTCCCCAAGCTCTTCCTTCTCTGATGGAGAACCACATTGTCCCCTTTATATGAGCTTGCCTTTGGTGGAGGACTGAAGCGATGGAATCCTAGCTAGAGAGACTTAGTTTCTCGGTTTCGATGTGTGTCGGTACATAAGTTTGTCATATATATGCTTATGTTGATTATTTTAATAGAAATACTCTTGTCTCATCCTATTGATGTCTTGCAAATACTTGAATTATTATTCCATGGGTGTATTTGTCATGTATGTTAATGGATTATGCTAATTTATATGCTAACATTATATATTATCACCATATGCTTGTGTATCCTGGTTATTGAGGACAAGTTGCATGTATAAAGCTTTGAGTTGTGTGCTCAACAATGGTCTTCATCAAACGTCCGAACAAGGTAGGCTCTTGATCTTCTCTTGCTAGGATTTAATTTATATAGCATACTTGAGATTAAAGTTGATTTTTGCGTGTCATTTCGTCTGTTATGGTTTACCCCATAACATAGAGAGATTTTCCTCATAACAGAATTGGTGACCATACTAGGGAGTGATCTTTTGTTTTGGTGTTTGGAATGTTTTTCTCCTTAACTTTCTCTCTATTAGCCTCAGTTTTATTGTCGCTTGATTGCTTGACAACCTATTTTCACTTTGCATCTGAGTTTCTTGGCTTAATCCTTACCCTAGCAGTGTTTTACTACATATACGTGTTTTTTCCCTTGACAAACGCATATATATGCGAGTTTTCCTTCTATAGGGTGTGTACATACGCAAGTTTTGCTCAAGCCGTCGCGTACATCAACTTTTTAGGCTTACTAGCTGAGTTTGGTGTTTGTTGGGTGATTTCGGTTAGTTGTTGAGTCTTCTTGGGCCTTTGTCCTAATTGTTGAGTGGTTACAGAATGATAGGAAACCTTCTTAATGTTGAATTTTTGGGCAGTATTATTTCTTATCATCTTTTTCCTTGGTTGTCCTTGCATCTTGGTCTGAGTGTTTTCTTCTTGGTATAATGTTTGGCTTGTCTCTTTTTTCTTGCAGTACGGTTTGTATATCAAGTTGTTATTCAATCCTTGCATTTTGGTTTCTTTATATCGAAAATACGAAGAAAAAAAAATTTGCTCATTTTGCATTATGGGATTTGTTCTTTTGGTTACTTAGTATTGATATTGACAGATGTGGAAAGATTTCATTTTATTGAAATTGTAGGAATTGCATTAAAAGTTGCATTTGAAAGGCTTACCATCTCTTGAGAATTTAAGATTAGGACTTAGCACTATGTTTATATTCATTTCTTTGATATGCTGAGTCATATTATCATCTGTTTCATGACCACATCTCTTGAGTAAAAAAAATCCATTAAAAGTAATGTTGATTAACTAAAATTGATTAGAAACAATTTTATTTTTCAGGGTACACAAACACGCATAGGATATAGGGCCTTGGAATAGGATTTTGTGAGTAAATTTCTCCAAGGCTATTAAACTAAACATATGTATCTGATAAGGGAGTGGTGAAATCCATTGTGTAATTAGTGACGTTAGGACACTCCACTCACACTGGAGTTAAGCACGAGGTCGTGTGAAGTTGGTTGCAGAGATAGCCCTATAATACCTTCCTAGCGTCGAAGATATTTTTGTAATTCCATTTGTATATGGGGGTCTTGCTAGTACCTTTACCTCCATGAGAGGCGGTGCTTTCAATATTTTGGGCTTTGTCACCCTACCTATACGATGGACCACACTCACGATTGTTCACCTGCGCATTGGTTACACTGTGGTCGCTCTAGTTGCTTGACATAAGTAGCCACATATGTTGCTTGCAAGGGTTATTCTGCAGGTACCCTAAGTCATATAAGGGTCAGATAGCACCAACCTTTATGGAGGATTGCCTCTCTGAGGGGATCTAACCGAATGCATTGTTAATCCCACAAGGGCCCTCATAACTGATTCGGATACCTCCAATCTTTTGATGGGAATCTCAGGCCCCTCTTGGGAGAGACATGCCTACTCTAGTGAGGGAGGCCCTTTTTCAACCAGTATATCATGTTTGTGTGCATTGGCCTTTTTTATTTACTTTGGTGTGCTCTCTTATTATTAGTTGGCCTTAGGATTTTGTATTGTGTCGTGAGTTTTGATTGTTATGGTTGGTGGAGCCCCTGTGAATCCCTCAGTTAGTGCTACCTAACCCATGGTCTTTGTTCATTCCATGGGGACGAATCCTTTTGTATTTTTGAGTGGTACGTTGAATCATGATACTCAGCCAATAACTTGGGCCTCTAATCCTTTTTCTTTTGGTATGCAAGACATGTCTTCACACTTTCCATTCGTTGTCTCCTTATCTTATGTGAATCCTAGTTTTGGGTATGGGGGAATGATGCCTCCTTATTCTCCTTTTTTATTTGGTGGGAGTCATATCCCTCAACCAACTCTTATGGTAGGAGGTTGGAATCCTCCTTCCTCTGGACCCAATCCTAGCTTCACTTTTCCAGGATCAAGTGCTCAAATTGGCAAACAATTTACTTTATATATTTTGTCCTTCATTCCTTCTTCCTCCACGTTGATTCCGATGAATGCATTTATTATGGCAAATTTATATTTGTCCTCTAGTGTTCCATCTAGAGGGAGTCAGTTTTATAGTATGGGAAACCCCCTTCACAGAGTTCCTTCGTCTAGGGGAAACATATATCCTCACCTGAGTAACCCTTGTCATGTACTTTCTCTTCACAAGTGGTTTACTCGGTGATGATGCCCTTACAACCCTTTATGAATCAGTTTGGAGGAGGATATCATCCTATCGGACATGGCCATGGTGTATACCAGAACCCTTCCTGGCTCACAATCTCTGAAAACCATTATTTCCTGGAACATCGGTCTCAGATGTCGCAACCAGTCACTGCAAGTCATGTTGGAAGCACAAGCCTAGTCACAGCAATTAATACTGGCATTATATCACCAACCTATGATAGTCATGTTGGAAATAGGTCAACAACCTCTGCAAGTCATGTTGAAGACATGCAACCAGTTGCTACAATTCATGTTGGGGGCACAACTCTTGTCACTACTAGTCACATTGCACATACATCACCAACCTATGCTAGTCATGTTGGGGATTCATCACCAACCTCTACTAGTCATGTTGGGGATTCGTCAACAACCTCTGCAAGTCATGTTGAATATTTTCTACTAGCCTTTGCAAGTCATGTTAGGAGCATGTAACTTGCATCTGCAAGTCATTTTGGGGGAATTTATATGATTGATAATCCAAGGCATATAGAATGTAAGCCCAAATTCCTTTATAGACTTTGCAAAGGAGGTCACCTAACTTGCTTATGACCTGCTATTGTTGTTCTACGAGAAGCGTGGTCCTTTCTTGGGGGCACTTCGGGTTCTGAGTCATCTTTGGTTTCCCAACATTCTAATCCTTCTTTGGTTGATACAGTGGTTGTGCCAATGCAATCTTCGGCCAACACTACTCATGTTTTTGGGAGTGATGTGTCTCTTCACCATGTTGTCTCACATTCTGTTCAACTAGTAGTCGTGTCGATGCAATCTTTGGTAGACAACACTCTTGTTTTTGGGAGTGATGCATCTCTTGACCAAGTTGTCTCACATCCTATTCAACCAATGGTTGAAGAAGTGGTTGTGCCGATGAAATATTCAGCCGATCCCACTCTTCTCTTGGAGAGTGACAAGTCTAAGGAGGTGACATTGCCGATGCAATCTTCGGCCAACCCCACTCTTATTTTGGGGAGTGATGCATCTTTCGACCATGTCCTTAGCATTTCTAGTTGTGTACCTTTTGAACAAGGTAGCATTCCACTCTCTTAGAGTATGCTCCCTCCAAGTCCTAGGGTGGTTTCCTTTGACTGGAATGATATTGTATATGATGTATCCTATGCAATCATTTTATCCTCCTCGACTTGGAAAGTTTGGGGTTTTCCCAAGCTTGTGCCAACTACCAGTGTGTTGTCGGATTTCAACAGGAGTCATGCATGGGAGCCTTGGCCTGCCCCATGATATGTTTCTTAGAACAACATCCTTGAGTCTTAGTTAAGCTCTTTCAAACTTTAAAAAATGAAAAGATTATCAAGTGAACTTGTCTCTTTCACACTCATTAAATGGCTTTCAAAGGAACTCTATTTGGTGTAAGTTTAACCCTTTTTCGGATCCAGTAGACTACTTAGGAAAAATGAATACTCTAGTCACCATTGGCTAGAAGATTTCTCATGGGTATTGTTTTATACTTTTTCTGGCCTAGGGGGGACTAAATCTGCGAAAAAAGGACATTCTTTAGAGTTAATTTGTAATTGCATTCCATTATCTTTCTTGTAGTATTAAGCCTATTTTTGGTTCCCACTTTCTCATTATAAACCTCTTACCTCAGTAATTTGCATCACCATCCAAGTAGAGCCTGTTGACGGGCGAAATTGTCCGTCCGTCAATTGAGAGAGTGGAACCGGTCCGGGGTTGTCTAAATAACCCAAGCCGTTTGGAATGAACCACCCTGACGGATTTAATGGCTCCGTTGGCCGCCTTAAGGTCTTAAGAAAACCAAAGAGGAAACTAAAACAAATAAAACAAACTAACTAACTAAAACTAACTAAATGAAAACAACTAATACACTAATCTAATTAATACAAACTACTAAATAAACTAAAACTAATTATAAACTACTCTATCTATTCTATATACTAACTACTAATTAC
>SNQJ01S0073324.1:0-23516 GCA_010110895.2 Picea sitchensis | reverse complement strand
ATTAGATCTAGTACGTCACCACATTGTTCACCTATCATCACGGTGCCAACAAAGAACAAAAGTTGGAGAATGTGCATTGGCTACCATTCCCTAAAAAAAGTCACCATGAATTATAGATATCCCCTGCCAAGGATGGATGACTTGTTGGATCAGCCACACAAGGAAAGTTCTTCACCAATATAGACCTCAAATTAGGTTACCATCAAGTGATAATCAAAGAAGAAGACCTATGGAAGAAAACAATCAAAACAAGACAAGGTTTGTACAAGTGGTTAATGATTCCTTTCGGTTTATGTAATGCACCTACAACTATCACGAAACTAATGAATGGTGTGCTATTCCCTTCCATTGACTCATTTGTAATAGTATATATGGATTCCATAATAATCTTCAGTAATACACGATGAGAGAACTTATCACATGTGATGCAGGTACTAGAGACCTTAAGGAAGAATCAATTGAATAAAAACATTGTAGAAATGTGAGTTTAGGAAGACATCCTTGATATATCTTGGACACATGATTGGCAGAGGAGAGTTGAGGGTGGATCAAGAAAATATTGCAGCCATAACCCAATGGCTTATTCTCACTAGTGTGACATAGGTCAAGAGTTTCATGGGAGTATCAAAATACTTAAAAATGTTCATTGTAGACTTTTCAATAGTAGCAGTGCCACTGAATGCCTTGACCATCAAAGGAAATAAATTTCACTTGGGTAAGCCACAATAATGAGCATTTGAAGACCCGAAGAAGAATATCAGGGATGCTCCAATATTATCCATTCCAAATTTGTAGTGACCTTTTGAGTTAGAGATAGATTCCAGTGGGTATGTATTAGGATAAGTGTCCGTTCAAGGAGGAATACCTATGTGTTACCATTAAAAGTTGTTTCATGGAGTAGTACTTGAACACCTCATGTATGTTAAGGATATCTTCGTGATTGTACAAGTGGTGGAGAAGTGGAATCACTATCTCTTGGTAAATAGATATCATACACATGGATCATTATCCCCTTCGATACCTGCAAATCTAGAGAAATATGCAACAAGTGAGGCATGAATTTTACCTATTGATTAAGTACAATAAAAGAGCCATGAATAATATAGAAAATATTCTCTCCCATCCACCATTGAAGAATATTGCAACACTTTTGGTGATAATGAAACTTGAGCCTTTCACTCATGATCTTTTGAGTGAAGACTAGGAGGGAGATGAAGATTTTAAAGGAGTATACAAGCAACTGAAGGAGAGTTTGTTCACTACCATGGAAGGGAATGAATATCACCTCCAAGATGGGCTGCTTTACAAGTTGGACAAGCTGTGCATACCATAGGATAGAAGAATTTAGTTGATGAGAGAAGAGCGCACTTATAGAGTTGCTAGACATTTTGGCTTGATGAAGAAGTGGGAAATTTGTTGTGGTGTGTGTATTGGACAAAGATGCAAGAGCGAGTGGAAAAATTTGTTAGAGGCTGTGTTCTTTGTTGTACTGGCAAGCCAAACAACTAGAATCTTGGCATATACATTCCATTACCAGTACCAAGCAAGTGTTGGGAGAGAATCCCCATGAACTTTGTAGCAGTTTTGCTTATGACTCGTAATGGCCATGGCTACTTGTTTGATGTGGTGGACTACTTCAGTAAGATGTGTGTGCTTATTCCATGTAAGAATAAAATATCTATATGAGAGGTATCTAAACTATTCTTGATGCAAGAGTATCCTTCAAAATTCATTTTATTCTAAGTTTGTAGTAGTTTCTATAGGATTCTAGATTTTCTTATGAAGGAGAGGAATTTGTCTCCATAACTACTATGCAATGTAATTGTTTTTCTTTTTTGGGGCATTTAGTTAAAGAGGTTAGTTAAATATAAGGGACAGATAAGAGTTTGTTTAGAATTCCCTAAATCAGAGGATTGATTTTATTTCCTCTTTATTTGTATAAATTGAGCATGAAAACATAGATCCAGAGAGAGGTAGAATAGGTAGAGGGTATGGATAGGAGTAGGTAGGAGGTCATGTGAAGGAGATCTCAGATTTTAATGATAAATATAGGTTGTAGACTCCATTAAATGTTTTTCTCCTTTATCTTTGTTCAAATTATGATGGTTAATGTTAATCCAAGAATTAGGATGATTTATGTGTAATTATATGGGGATTGCATACATTAATACCACGTTCTCAGTGTGTGACTATTTGTTAGTCAAGTTCTCGAGAGTAGATCTTTAATTCACTTCATGGTTTTGTACTTGAAGCAAAAGTGTAAGTTTTATTGGTCACCTACCAATCAAATGCAGTTTTTCATAGCACCAAATTGGGTTAGCACTTGTAGCTTAAACTTCAAATCATGAAGCATAGATTTCATGGATGATCAATGTGAATTGATCAATAAGTAGATTATTGATCAATGGTGAGTCATTGTTTTTTTGACAGGTATGGAAGACTACGTATTGAATGAATAGTCATGTTGAAGAGAACACAAGGCCTGTTTTGATGCAATCAGAGATTGTTTGGGTAATTTGTCACTTAATAGCAAATTTGGGATGGATCATTTTTATTCCTTGGTAGATATCCTCATCTGTAACATGTAGGCATCCAAGGGAAAATTGCAGTAGTCTCAAACTACATATTTCTTTTCTTTTTCAAAAGGATAGCATTAAACATTGAAGAGTAGAGTGAAATCACCTAAAGAAGGAAATTGTTTCTTTTTATTGGTACATTGTGAGAGAAATCCAAATCGTGGGCCAAAGAATACTGAATGGTAAATAATCTGTTAGAAGGGGCACATTGTTAATTCAAATAAGGATAGATCATGGGCACAAGACCAATGCCAAATTGTGGTCAAAGGATTCATAAATTTCATTCTTCAAAATTTTAATTGAAAAATACCATGATGATTGAACACAAAAGATTGTGGTTTGAGTTGAATTGTCACAGTTTTAATTTGGTCGAGAGATTTTGTCTGCCACTGTTTTATAAGGAATCAAGAACCCCTTTGTCTCCTTGGTATATCATGGCATGTGGATGCTAATAAGACTCATTAGATAATTGTGATCATCTATATAACTTTGTGGAATGCCAATGGTTACGAATTGTAAGTACTCATTTTATCTCTGGATGAATTTGATTGGAGAATTATTGACAATTGATGTGGGGTTATATTGAGGCCTTTTAATTTCTTTGCTGGTTTTCCTAAATTTCCATTAAAGAACAAATGTTGAGGTTAACAACTTGAAGTGGCAAAAACACCTTTGTGCCATTTTGATATGGTATGTTGATGATTTTAATTTGTATTGTTTGAGGTTGCATCATTTTTGTATATCAAAGTTTCGCAACACAAGCATCATGTTAGTAGGCTTGCATGAAGTGGTATCATAACAAGAATTATCTTTGGGAAGGAATTCATACACGATCTTGGAGCAAATAAGATCTTGAGTGGATAACTCTTGGAAATGATGTGTTTTTCGTATGTTTTATAACTAGCAGCAAAGATGAGAGGATAAATTGGTGGCAATCCCTATAGATACTGAAGTTGGAAAAATGAAGGAAGAAGAGCAACATATGTCCTCAAGAAAGTGTGAAGGTGAAGAATCCTTACAAATATTGCACCTGAGGAGCAGAGGAAGCTCAAAGGAAGGTTATAAGAGGAAAGAACTAGAAATACCTATTAGAATGTTGTGCTCGTTTACCATAAGCAATGCTACACCATTACTACCAACCATAGGCACAAAGCCACCCCCAAGCACCTTAACCTTTGATTGAAAGAATGATTTCAGGAAGCCTCACTAGAACCAACAGATAAACCAGGGTAGCACACCTTCTCTAGAGGCAGTGCACAAGATAGAGTACCAAAAGACTGAACATGGAATTACTGCACACCTGTAGCTGCTGCGACTGCTCCTCAACACTTGCGCCTTGATTCTGGATGACTGAGTGTGTGTACAAATGAGCTGGGGTGCCTTCTATTTATACTAATCTGGACATGTGAACATGTGTCTCTTCAAGTAGGGCCGACCTATCCTTTTATGCATATAATACTTCAATATTACTTATTTTGCTGAGCCGACTTGTATTGCAGGGTTTTCACACATCTGTTTAGGTTTTCTCTTGCTTTCGTAATATTCTATTCTAGTCAAAGGTTTATCCATGGAGGTTAATG
The DNA here is from genome assembly GCA_010110895.2 of Picea sitchensis. Classification (NCBI taxonomy): domain Eukaryota; kingdom Viridiplantae; phylum Streptophyta; class Pinopsida; order Pinales; family Pinaceae; genus Picea; species Picea sitchensis. The sequence continues at coordinate 19,360 of SNQJ01S0073324.1, read as the reverse complement.
CCTCCCGCGACTACCAAAAAATCAACACTCCCTCTTATCTAGTGAGGTATTTAACCATGATGTTCCCTTATGGTCTTCATAGCCTTGCTCACTATGCCACGATCTTATCGTCATGGTTACATAGACCATGCTACTGGTAGAATCATTATGCACACATGGCTACACCCATGTAGATTTGTCAATATTGTCTAGGGGCCACAACCCGCTAGAGAACACTAGAGATACACCTCGTAGTGTGTGTCACCATAATCGTCATGGGCTACATTTGCATGACGTTCTCAGTCATGGCTACACCTATATTGTGAGTAACATCATTACTATGATCATTATCCATCCATATCACATGGTGTGGGAAATACCTACATGGTATTGCAGACCGATAGAATTACCAGAGCTACACAAGATATCTCATGATCACCCAGATCATATTATGAGAAACACCATCACAACCATATAGGTTCTCGAATACGCCACTAGCGTACCATATTGTCTCACTGGTGTATCAACAACTTGACATACTAGACCATTTCACTGGAGTAGCCTACAGCTCGGCATGAAGCCTACAACTCGGCACAAGGCCTACAACTCGGCACAAAGCCTACAACTCGGCATGAAGCCTACAACTCAGCACAAGGCCTACAACTTAGCATGAAGCCTGCAACTCGGCATGAAGCTTACAACTAGACACAAGTCCTACAACTTGGAAAGAAGCATACAACTTGGCATGAAACCTACAACTTTGAACAAGGCCTAAAACTCGACATGAAGCATACAACTCGACATGAAGCCTACAAGATCCTTCTTTTCAAATTCCGCCATCAAATCCCTCTAACCGAGAGAATCCTTGAACCAGGCTTCCATCTGCTGCATCCCCCTATGCATCCTGCAAAGTGTCACAAAACCTTGCTTCTTCTTGATCAATGACTCCCTCTGAGTCCTTTCATGTCTTGCTTTCTATGGTTCCTGGAATACGTAGGATAACCTGCTCGAAACAAGAATAACAAGAGAAAAAATATTTTCAATATAATAACATTTTATATAAGAACATATCAATTTCATGGTAATTCATTATAACATTACCAAGGTGTCCTGCCTGAGAACAAGAACAAGAAATATCTCCTAGAGGAGATGTTAGTTCATATTGCAATTAAGTACAATAAGCATTTATATTAATAGTACATGCTATTAAGTATTCATTTATTCCTGACATTAATAAAATCTAAAGGATTGGATTACTTAGGCAACAATAAAAATATCAAACCTGATATGCAAACCTAGAGTCTAACTATTTTTCCGCTTGAGTTGTTTTCTACCGAGACAAGTATTATTTCTAACTTGGAGAGTGTGTTGTTCCTTTGAATATATTAGATTTGAGATCTTTCTGGCTCTATGGTTTCTTATTAGACAAATATCCCTTCTCTTACAAAGATTTAGATCTGCAGTGGTTGCTTTTTATTGTATCTCCTACTCAAAATTCATGTGCTTGGAAGCTCCAAAAATCAAACTCTTCATCCTTTGACGCCTGCTCTTCAGTCTGTGGTTCCATAATTTTCAGCTTTGTTCTTTCCAAGGATGATGTCAATCCTGTTCTTCCATGCTCTACCAAGAGACCATGCTTCTGCTGCACCACTTTGATTTTATGGAGGACTTAGACCTTGACGAGTCTTTTGACTTGGACCAGTCAAACATTGACTTTGACCCAAAAATTCAACTTTGATGTTTTTGATGGCTAAGGGCACTAGGAGATGCGTTGGGTTAGGTTGAACTAGGATATCCAATAATTATGCCAAACACTTCACTTAAAGTGCCCAAACAATTAGGTTATGGTTTTTTTGCTACTACAAGATTAAAAACCCTAGTTGCAACTGCAATTGTGCTACAATGAGCTTGACAGAGAGCTGCAGATCTACCTTCCAGTGGTTAGACTATTCTGAAGGTGGTGTGGGCCCATAACTTGTTAGAATGTTTTGCTTGTTTACCATAACAAATGATACACCATTGCTACCCAACCATAGGCACAAAGCCACCCCTGAGTACCTTAACCTTTGACATAAAGAATGATTATGAGAAGTCTCACTAGAACTAATAGATAAACTAGGGTAGCGCACAAGATAAAGTACCAAAAGTATGAACATGAAATTACTGCACATCTGCAACTTCTCCTTAACACTTGCACTTTGCTCCTAGATGACTGAGTGTGTGTACAAATGAGCTGGGGTTCCTACTATTTATACTAATTTGTCCAGGTGAAGAAGTGTCTCTTCAATCAGGTCTGGCCTGTCTTTTTCTACATATAATACTTCAGTATTACTTATTCCTCTAAGCCAACTTGTCTTCCATGGTTTTCACACATTTGTTTATGTTTTCTCTTGCTTCCAGAATATTCTATTCCAGTCAAAGGTTTATCCATGGAGGTTAATACCTCCCGCAGCTACCAAAACATTAACAATACCAACAAGCCAGGTTCAAAGGAGAGAAAACTTGGTGAGTTATTGTTTTAGAAAAGTGAAAAATACTTGCTACAAAGGAAGAGGCTTATTGCAACCCACAATGAGCATAGTAATGCTCAGAAGGAAGACAATGGACAATCAAATTAAGGTCTTAGAGAATCGAAAATTCCATAGAGAAGAAAGAAAATGTTGATGAGTTAGGTATTGAGTCAAACATAGTTGAGTTAAAGGAAAGATCGATTAATATGATGGAGTTTCTACAAGAGGAAGAAAAAGAAAACCATACCTATGGTTGGAAGTTGAAAAGGAGAGTCAAATGGCCTATAGTGCTATTGTTTGCAAGGAAACTGAGAAATGTTGGAAATATTGTTGTCATTGATGTCAAAGATAGGGGGAGACTAAAAATGTCCAAGATAAATATTTCAAGATGGAGATTGTTGGAAATATTGTTTTTAGATTTTTGTTGCTAAGTTTGGATACCCTATATTTGAAGGCATTTTTATTCTGAATACCTAGCTCAAATGGGAGCATAAGATATATGGTTGAAAATCTTATTTCGATACCTTTCCAATGGTATATGACACTTCCTCTAACTCTATAAGAATGATGAAATATGAAAGATTATGTCATGTCGAACCAACCATAAAGTATACGTCGACCCAACAAGTCTTACAAGTCAACCCAATAAGTGAATGTAGAAACACTATAAATACATGATAAATGTGAACATTTGAAGAGAATCCAAGCAAGACGAGCAAGTATAAGTGCGCATAAGAGATTTGAGGTGTGCAAGAGGAGCTAGGGAGTATTCTTGGGGTCTAAAGGTGCACAAGAGTAGTTTTCTTGAAGTTTTAAGGGTATGCTATGGAGGTATAAGGTCTATGATGTTGCAAAGTGTGATTTTTGGAGGTTGTAATGCTATAATCTAGAATTATATTATGGGAATGATGCTATGAGGTTCCCTAGGGAATGAAGGATAAATATGACTAGGGTTTGAAGCTATGTCTGGGGTATGAAGTAAGGAGAGGCGCTGGAGCATGAAAGTTAAGGGTACGATGATGCTATGAAATACATGAAGTATGAAGCATGTAAGTGAAGTCATAAGTACTATGTGTATGAATATCTTGGATTGGTTCCTATACAGGTCTCACTGATTTGGTGCTCAACTGAAGAGAATGGTGTCTCTAGTAGGTTGGTGCCTACACAATATCTTGATGAGTTGGTGCTCAGTTGAAGATATTGGTATCTGTGGAATACTAGGGGGGGGGTGGGGGTGAATCAGTATGAGCCTTTTTACCACTTTTAACCACAATACATAAAATTCAACTTTATCAACAATATATCATCAATGTATCATATATGATATCATTCAATAAACCATGAGCATATAATCATAAGCAACATCACATAAACAACATCACATCAAATACATAGTACACCAGAATTTATGTAGAAACCCAAACAGGAGAAAACCACAGAATGATTTCTTATATATTTTCATGAATACATTCATTGGAAGCACCGACTTCCCAATTCTCCATCTACAACTGGAAGGAGGCTACGACCCCCTATATACAGGTCTCACTAATTAGTGCTCAACTGAAGAGATTGGTGTCGCTGGTAGGTTGATTCCTACACAATATCTTGTTGAGTTGGTGCTTAGTTNNCTTTTACAACTTTTAACCACAATATATAAAATTCAACTTTATCAACAATATATCATCAACATATCATCTATGATTGCATTCAATAAATCGTGAGCATATAATCATAAGCATCATCACATCAAATACACAGTATACCAAAATTTACATGGAAACCCAAACATGAGAAAACCATATCAAATTTTCCAATAACAAGATATACCATATCACTTATTCGCTAAAAGATATTCAATAGAATGTGTGTGTGAATGTACTTATGATAGATACCTTGAGGTGTATTTATACTTTTGCTAAGTAACCTCTTTCCTTACTTTAGGGGTTTCTTGTTACAACCACTTAACCCTTTGAATAAGACTTGTAACTATTTAGGGGTTTCTTCCAGTGCTTCTTATTATCAATTGGTGCTTCCTCTTGTTTTTGATTTTGACTTCAAATCTTAATTTAGTTGTCATGTTCACTTGACCACACTGTTCGATGATTTCCTTTTGATGATAAGACTTCTGTTGATGATACCAATTGTAGATATGATTTGTCATATATCTGTTTAGAATTGCCAATGATATCATAAATCCATCTATGTCCATATGTCATAAGATGTCCATATCTCTGCTACTCAATTTTCCACAATGTTGACCCATCTGTCACTATATTATCATGAAGACCTCTCTACTACAATTGATCACCACATATTCTTGTTTCTCATACTGAATCAAATATGTCCACTGATTTGCAATACTTTCTTGAACCTGTAATGAATATATCCTTGCTTGGAAAGTGCATCAATGATATTCCTCTGATATCTGCTTCTCAATCAACCAATCTGTCGTTCTGTACTTCTGCTATCTGACTGCTCCGAATCTATCTCTTCAAATACTTCAAACTGATCAAAATATGGTTCTCGAATCTGTAGTAGATACTGCACCGACTCCCCTTGTTCCATATTCATATTTACTAGGAGTATCCAAGTTAGGTGGCTTAGAAAAATACCTGCTTTAATGTAGAGCAATCTTCCTCTTCGTCTGTGGATTCATCATTTTCTTTTTCATCCTCTTTCTAAATTCTGACATACTTTTCATTTTCTTCCTGAATTTTGACTTCATCTTCTTCCTGGATTCTGACATCTTCCTCTTGGCCTGTGAATTAATTATGATCTCGCGTTGCTGTAAATATTATGTGTACGATCTCCGGGACCTGGTCTGCATTCACCTGCTCTTCTTGTTTTTCATTTCTTCTCCAAACTTTCATGTATCTACCATCAATGTTTTCCTTCGTGGGAGGCTCTATCACGCTTCTACAATTTCAAGCTGTGTGTGCATAGTTGTGGTATTTGTAACATTCAATATTATGTGGAGCCACATACACATTTCTTGCTTGAACATTTCTTCCATAAGCCTCACAATCTACAACTTTATATCCAAAGTTAGTACAATTAAGACAATGACCATACAAAAAATTTACATACCTGAGAGTTAATGATCTTCTTTGAGGTGTAGTGCTTCTGAATTCCTTCCTTGGCTGATCATGATCTTCTCTTCCGTTGTTTCCTTCTTTATGACTGAATCTTCTTTGGTTCCTGAATGTGGAAGGTCTTCTGTATTCATTCCTTTATGATTCTTGTTGACCATGATTCCTTCCTTTGAGAAATTATGCATGACGCTTTTTCTCTATTTCTTTCATCATGGAGCTCGAACCTTCCTCAAAATGAACATTCTTGTATCCTAGTCCAAATTTGTCAATGTATGTATTTTGACTATTGAGAATTTTTTCTAACACTTGAGAAATTTTCAAGTTCTTGCTGAGCTTGTTGACTTAAACCCTCAATGTCACGATTTCCTTTTCAAGCTTCTCACACTCTTTTTCTTTCTTTATGATATGGATCTGCATTACTTCTTCCTTTCTCTTTACTTCTTCAAGTTGGGTTTTCAAGGAGATTTTTTCTTCTTTGTCTGATTTGTTTTTCTTCCTTTCTTTCTTCAACTCAGTTAAAGCACTAATTAATTCTCCCTCAAGATCCACTACACCTTTTTCTTTTCTTTCATGAGTTATTTTCTTATTTTTTGTAGCCATAAAGAGTATTTTCTCTGTCTTACTATCGCTTTCATCATCTTCATTAGATGAAGAACCGTCTTCTCTTGAGTATAGATTTTTCTTGAAGACTTTCCTTTTATCTCTTTTCTTGTTTCCATATTGATATTTGTTTTCTTTCTTGGGATCTTATTCTTCATCACTATTTGAATTCATAGCATAAGGACACTTATTTGTAAAATGACCAATTTTACCACAATTCAAACATTTGAAGGGAAGCATACTTTTTTTCTTGCCGGTTCCCTTCTTCAACTTCCTTACAAAGTTGGCTATTTCTTCATCCTAATTAAATCATCGCTAAACTTCAATTTGTCTTTGAATTTTGCTTGTTTTGATTCTTTGTCTACTTAGATGCTTTGAACACTGCTTCCTTCATGAATGTGTTCTCTTGTTGTATCCTCATTTCATAATCTATGAATATTCCATGTAGCGCGTCCATGCTTAAACTGTCAATATCCATTTTTTCTTTCAGGGATAATATCTTAGGATCAAATCTCACAGGTAGAGATCTTAGAACCTTTTGAAATACCATTGATTCATCAACTTTTTCTCCCAGTCCTGTAATAGTATTCACTGATTCGTCAACTTACAGAAAGAAGGCTATAATTTCTTCATCTTCAATTGCTCAAACTTAGCTCTAAGGGTTTTAATCTTAGCTCCCTTGAATTTGGTATCTCCTTCATAAATCTTTTGAAGTTTATCCCAAATATCCTTTGCGATCTTGCAGTGCATAAATTTGACAAATACTGAATCATCCAGACTGCTCTGAATGGTGCCTTTAGCCTTTGAATTTTTTTTGCTGAGTTTCTTTCCATATTTGTCAATTGGGGGAGTGGTTGGCTTTGCATACCCATCTACTGACTGCTAAACATCAAATATCCATGTATGTAAAAAGGTTTGCATCCTTTTATTCCAAAAGGCATAGTTATGACCATCAAAACTTGGTGCTCCAATATTAGTGTATTCCATTATCTCCTTCCAGTGGTTAAACTGTTTCTTGAAGGAACTGCTCTGATATAAATTGTTGGAATACTGAGTTGGGGGGGGGGTGAATCAATATGAACACTTTTACCACTTTTAACCACAATATATAAAATTCAACTTTATAAACAATATATCATCAATGTATCATCTATGATAGAATTCAATAAATCATGAGCATATAATCATAAGCAACATCACTTCAAATACACAATACACCAGAATTTACGTGGAAACAAAAATGGGAGAAAAACACATAATCATTTCTTATATATTGTCAAGAATACATTCATTGGAAGCACCAACTTCCTAATTCTCCAGCTACAACTGGAAGGAGGCTACAACCCCCTATTTACAGGCTCCAACCTGAAGGAAGCTACAACTCCGTGAATTCTCTGGCTCCAAACAGAAGGAGGCTACAACCCCCTGATTCTCAGGCTCCAACCTGAGGGAAGCTACAACTCCCTGAATTCTCTGGCTCCAACCAGAAGGAGGCTACAACCTGCTGATTCTGAGGATCCAACCTGAAGGAAGCTCCAACTCCCTAAGTTCTCCAATACCAACTGTAAGGAGGCTAAAACCCCCTTTCCTTTTCCTGTCCTGCCACCCTGAAATATAAGTTTAGACCAAAATGTCACTACCATAATCACTGCCACTGTCACTGCCACTTTCACTGTCACTACCACTGTCACATCAACCTGTAACCTGTCACTGTCACCAACATGTCATTGTCACTGTCATTGATATACCATAATAAACCATATCCACTCACATGGATACAATAACCATCACCAAACCATGTACATCACTCATCAACCATTTACATCAACATGTACCATACCATGTACATCAACTTTTTTCAACAATGCACTAACACCTGTACCAAACTGTGCATTAACCATGGACCAAAACTTGTACCAAACTGTGCATCAACAATGCACCAACACCTGTACCAAACCTTGCATCAACCATGCACCAAAACCTGTACCAAACCGTGCATCAACAATGCACCAAGAAATGTAACAAACCGTACATCAACAATTCACCAACACCTGTACCAAACCATGCACGAAAACCTATACCATACCATGTACCATATCATGCATCAAACTTGTACCATAAAATCAACCATGTACCAACATGTACCATGAGATGTGCCTCAACCATATACCATATCACTCATGATATGTCTCAATCATTTCATACACCATGTACCATAAGATATCAACAATGAAGTGCTTCAACAAAGTACCAAAGCATGTACCAATATCACCAACATATGCCTCTAACCATGCACCATATCATCAATAGACCATGTACCTCAAACATGTTCCATATCACTCATGATATGCCTCAACCAATCACCATAACCATGTACCAATATATCCAAGATATGCACCAACAATGAACCTAAAAAAATATACCTCAACCAACATGTACCATACATCCAATATGTGCCTTAAGGCATATACCAAAACTCACAAGCACATGCCTCAAGCATGTTCCTCAATATCACCAAGATGTAACCTCATAACACATAGAATAACATACCTTTACATTTGTTAATTGACTTGGTGCCTCTGATCCTGATACATAGACCTGTAGATTTACCTCAGTCCTTAGGAACCTGGCACTAACATCACTTCTCAACCTTTCACAAGCTTTTTCATAGATCCATGACTTGCTCCTCTACTTCCAGCGAATATCCGCGATTTTCTCCACCACAACCCGTGTACATCTGTGCCCTTCTGACCAGTAACCCACAAATACCTCAAAAACTAGGATTACTCACATTTGCTGCAAGTCTGAGACTTTCACCTTCGACCTTCCTTCGCAACCTCAGACTTTCTACCTCAGATTTGACCTCAAATTTTCCAATAACAAGATAAACCATATCACTTATTCTCTTAAATATATTCAATAGAATGTGTGTGTTAATGTACTTATGAGAGACTCCTTGAGGTGTATTTGTTTTTTTAAGTAACCTCTTTCATTACTTTAGGGGTTTCTTGTTACAACCACTTAACCCTTTGACTAAGACTTGTAACTGTTTAGGGGTTTCTTACCCAGTCTTCGGGGCTTCCAAATTCATGAGGCCATAACTCCTCAACCGCGAGGAACCACGTGGATTGCTACTTATCACTAGAAACAACATGAAAGGTACTATCCATCTATGAATGTATTACTTGCATTTACATTGTTGTTCATGTCCTTATTCCTCAATGAACTTTGGTTTCCATAACCACACCTCTAGGGCTTTGTGTAGACTTCATCAAATGCACTCATCACATATGTTGACATCAACCACTCTTGTTGACATCAATGCCAACTATATCACCATCAATCTTGATCACAACTCTAGGGTATCTCGAATGCTCTAAGGGTTGACATCAATGACAACCAATTGTCCAACAATGTCTCTAGTAGGTTGGTGCCTACAATATTTGTAACACTAGGTTGGTTCCTACAGATATTTATAAAGATAAGTGTTTTTGGTTTTCTCCCACAAGGGTTTCCAAATTAAACTTTGTGTACTATGCTTTGATTTTATATGCATTTACTGTTAATGAATGCTCATTTAAAGTAAAAATAGTATTATACTATTTCACTCCATCTCTCAGTATAAGCATAGGTTCAACAATTGGTATAAGAGTAGGTTCATTTGGAAATAGTCTAACCATCGGAAGGTAGATATCGAGAGCACACATGGTCGATCAAGAATATTTCTCCACAAACAAGACTCTATTGTTTGACGGAAAAAACTATGCCTTTCGGCGCATAAGGATGCAAAAATATCTAATTCCCCTTGGGTTTAATGTTTGGAAATCATTCGTGACTGGTTATATAGCCCCAAAAACTCCACCAATGGATGTGGCAGTGAAGAATCCTAGTGGAAATAATGCAAAAGCCATGAATGTCATCTTGTGCGGTCTATCAGAATCAGAATTTGTCAAGGTGACGCATTGTGAATTGAAAAAATACATTTGGGACAAACTTCAAAACATCTATGAAGGAAATGACAAGGTGAAGAAGGAAAAGCTCCAAACTCATAGAAGACAGTTCGAGAGTTTGAAAATGAAAGACGAAGAAAATGTTGTATCCTATTTTCTCTGTGTGGATGAAATTGTTGACACCATAAGAGGACTTGCTGAGAAGGTTGAAGAACCAATGGTTGTGAAAAATGTGCTATTGTCGCTCCCATTAAGTTTTGATGCCAATGTCTCTGCTATTGAAGAAATGAAGGATATGGAGAAACTGACGATGTATTAGTTGCATGGGATTCTCATTACATATGAGATGAGGATAGAAAAATAAAATCCAACACAAAAGGAATAAAATTTCGAAGCATCAAAGAGGACAAAAGGACACAAATCCCATGATTGTTTTAGCCATGAATTAGATACAAAAGAAGCACAATTCGTGGGAGAGCTAAAAAGAGGATCTTGCAAATACAAAGGTAAGATACCCTTCAAATGTTTTAATTGTGGTAGAGTAGGACATTTTTCTGCTAAATGTCCATATGCAAAAAGGGAAGACAATAATGATAAATGAGAACATAACAATAAAAACAAAGCTTATAAACACAAAAGAGAAAAATGTATTAAGAAGAAGAGCGTTTACTCTAGAGAGGACAATAGCTAGTCGGAAGAAAATGAGGGATATGTTTTTGATATTGACAAAGAAGAATTCCTTTTCATGTCCATAGATACAAAGTCTACTAATACAGAAAAGGGAGACAATCAGAAAGAAAAATAAGATTTTAAATAAGAATATATTGATGGGGAAGTGAATCTTGAAGCATAACTCGTTAGTGCCTTAGAAGAAATAGAAATACTCAGGGGAAAGAATAAAAAGTAGAAAGATAAATTATAGAAATATGAAACGAAGGATCATGATCTTGATGAAACAAAAAAAATAGTTCTCTTACTAAAGACTCAACTAGAAGGGGAAAAAATGATAGAATAAGTGGTGACAAGTTAGCGGAAAGAAAAGGAAGAAAATTGTGAGAAACTAGAGGCTAAAATCATTTCCTTAAGAAAGGAACTAGAGAAAACAACTGATTATTTGAGTAGAAGCTGGAAGTATGGAAAAAATATTGAAATACTAGATCATATTCTTAGTTACCAAAGGTCAGCATTCGTCAATATAGGTATTGGCTATGACGAAAAATAAAATACCCTTGAGGGAGATGCAAGCACTAAGGCCACATAGATATCATAAAAGGAAAATGAAGAAAAGCATAAAATCTATGTTAATATTCTCAAAGGCTCCATCAATAATAGAAGCAACAACATGAGAGAAAATGAAGACCAACATAAACCTAATTCTTCTCACAAAAACAACAAGAATGAGTTCATAAGAGTTGTTACACCAAGAAGGCCTTTCACAACCTGGTACTAAAATATCTTTCTTGGCTATTGTTTTTCTTGCAATAATTTTGGTCCTAAAGCAATAGATTGTAGATATTGTGCGAGAAGTGATCATGTGAGATATGGAAATAGAGGTTATTATAAGATCTCGAAGAATGATTATGTGAGCAATATAACCATAATTTCTCATGGGTTTTTTGATAGAAACTACAATTCATTTTCTCCCCTACTTGATTACAATACTGAATGTTATAAGTTCAATAACTATGGGAACATAGCATGTGACTATAGAAGTATCATAATAAAGTCTCATAAACAAAATAGGGAAGAATATGTTCTTACCAAGCATAGAGAAGAATACACAAATATGTGAAAAAGGAAGCAAGAAGAACCAAAGAAGGAAGAATGTTTGGAATGTATGCTCAAGGCAAAGGAAGTCAATGGTACATTGATAGTGGATGTGAAAAACACATGACAAGGGATCAGAACCAATTTCTCACCCTAAAGGAAGAAAAAGGAGGCAGTGTTACCTTTGGGGATAATGCTTCTATAAGGATAGTTGGAAAAGGTACCGTTAGTCATGATGATGGAAAGACTAAACCATAGAATGCATTGTATGTTGAAGGGTTTAAACACAATCTTATAAGTGTCAGTCAATTGTGTGATCAAGGTTACAACCTCACATTTCATTCTAAAGGATGTGAGATAAGGAAATCCAGTTTAGGAATATTAGTGCAAAATGCAAACAAAACCCCAAGCAATGTATACATTTTTGATGAAGTCAAAGGATAAAAATGTTGTATGGGACAAGTAAATGAAAGATGGTTATGACATAGAAGGATGTGTCATATAAACTTTGATAATCTAGTAAAACCCAACAAGACACAAGCAATAAGAGATATTCCAAGGATATCAAAACCTACCAACACTATTTGCAAGCCATGTCAGCATGGGAAGCACATGAGAGTTAGTTTCAAAAGAAAGGAGTACTCAAAATCAAATCCATTGGAACTTGTATGCATAGACCTCTACGGGCTAGCAAGAACACAAACTTTAAAAGGTGAGAGTTATTTTATGCTGCTTATTGATGATTACACAATAATGACATGGGTTACATTTCTTAAAGAAAACTCTAAAGGATTTGAGAAATTTAAAGCTTTCAAAGCCCTAGTTAAAAATGAGAAAGATTTAAAAATGAAGTGCTTAAGACCAGACATAGGAGGTGAGTTTACCTCTTATGAATTTGATGAATTATGTGAAAATCATGGAATCAAGAGACATTTTTTGACAACAAGTACTCCACAACAAAATGGAGCTGTAGAAATAAAAAAAATAAAAATTGTGCAAGAAATGGCTAGAACAATGTTGAATAAATCCAAACTACTAGACACCTTTTGGAGAGAAGCAATCAACACAATAGTCTACATTTTGAATAGAGCACAAATTAGAGTGAACAACAACAAGACACCTTATGAATTATGGAAAGGTAGACCAACTACAGTAAAATACTTCAAAGTATTTGGGAGCAAGTGGTATATAAAGATAAATGAAGATAATTTAGGCAAGTTTGATTCCAGAACAAATGAATGTATCTTTATTGGCTATGCATATGGAAGAAAGGCCTACAAATGCTAGAACAAAATATTGCACAAGGTTGTAGATAATATTGATGTAAGAGTGGATGAAGCAATACCTCAAAAGGAAAAGTCACAAACAAATGACGATCCAAAGGAGACAATCTATAGAGAACAAGAAAAGGAAGAATAAGAGGAAGAAGAAAAGAAAGAACAAGAAGAAACATAATGCCAATATCCAAAGACAACATCCAAATTTTTCCAAAAGCATCATCCAAAAAATTAGATTCTTGGTGATAAAGATACAACGATCCAGACTAGAAGAAGATTGAACTTTTCTTTTCTATTTAAAATAGAGCCCAAGGACTTTACACAAGCTAGTGAAGATAAGCATTTGGTTAATTCTATGAAAGAAGAACTAAATAAGACTGAGACAAGAATTTGATTGGAACCAAATGGGTCTTTAGAAACAAATTGGATGAAGATGGACAAGTAGTAACAAATAAAGCAATATTGGTTTATAAAGGGTATGCTCAAGTTGAGGGTATTGAATTTGAAGAAAACTTTGCTCTAGTTGGAAGATTAGAAGCAATCAAAATGTTTTTGGCATTTTCCTATTTCAAGAACTTCAAATTCTATCAAACGGATGTCAAGTCAACCTTTCTAAATGGAAATATAGAAGAATAAGTATATATTGAACAACCATAAGGATTTCAATTTTCATCAAATGAATATCATGTATGCAGACTGAAGAAATCACTCTATGGACTAAATCAAGCTCCCAAAGCTTGGTATTGAAGAGTTGAAAAATACCTACAACAATAAGGTTTCAAAAGAGGAGTTGCAAACAACGATATTTAAAAACAGAAAATGAAAATATATTAATCTTTGTGGTTTATGTGGATGATATCATATTTGGAAATAATGTCGATAAAATGAGCCAAAAGTTTGCAGACAAAATGAAAAAAGAATTTCAGATGCCCATGCTTGGAGAATTGTCATTCTTTATAGGTTTGCACATTTCTCAATCCAAAAAAAGCATATTCATTTATCAGACCAAATATATCAAGGAAATGTTGAAGAAAATTGGAATGGAAGACTGTGCACCTATCGGTACACCCATGATCACAGGATGTGAGTTGAGAAAATATGATGAATCTCCATAAGAAAATAAAACATTGTATATGTCAATGATTGACATCCTACTATATGTGACAACATCAAGGTTATACATCATGCAAGCAATAGGATTGGTTGCAAGATTTCAATTTTCACAAAAGGAGACACATCTCCAAGCAGTAAAAATAATATTAAGATATATGAAGGGCACATTGGACTTTGTCTTGTGTTATTGAAGAAGTAAGGACTTCATTCTAACAACATATAAATATGTAGATTGGGCAGGAAGTATTGATGATAAGAAAAGTACTAGTGAAGGAGCATTATTTCTGGGCAATTGTCTCATATCATGGTTGAGCAAGAAGTAAACTTCAATCTCTCTATTCACAATATAAGCCAAATATGTTGCAACAACAACATGTTGCACATAAGTTCTTTGGATGAAGAAGACACTAAAGGATATCAAGGTAGAATATGATCAACCAATCTCAATCATCCATGACAACACAATTGTAATCAATATTTCAAAGAATCTTGTTATGCAATCAAAGATGAAGCATATTCCCATCTAGAGAACAAGTAGCAGAGAAAAGTGTGAAGCTAGAATACATTTCCACCAAAGAACATGTTGCATATATTTTTACCAAACCTCCTCCTAGAGACACATTTGAAAATGTCATAGAAAATCTGGGAGTGATATCCCTCTCATCTCGCTATTAAAAGGAAGCATAAGCTCAGGGGGATCAACACTTTTCCATTGATGTCAAAGGGGGAGAAGTTGCAGACAGAGGAATAATTGCAGACACAAAGAGAGTTTGAGAATGTAGGTTTCCATATTTAGCCATAGTGTTATCAAGCAATTTTTGGATAATCACTATGTATGAGGGTTTTGAAATGTCCTACACAGTGATTATCTAGAAATTTCTTGATAACACAAGGAGAGTTGCAGATAGGGGGAGTATTATAGAATTGACTAAGAATTTCCATCAACAAAGAAGTGGAATATTGTTGGAAATATTGTTTTCATTGATGTCAAAGACAAGGGGAGACTACATATGTCCAAGATAGAAATTGGAAGATGGATATTGTTGGAAATATTGTTTTTAGATTTTTGATGCTTAGTTTGGATACCCTATATTTGAAGGAATTTTTACTCTGAATACATAGCTCAAATGGGATAATAGGATACATGGTTGAAAATCTTATCTTGAGACCTTTCCAACGGTATATGGAACTCCTTCTAACTCAATAGGAATGAGGAGATATGAAATATTCTACCAGGTCAACCCATCTAGAAAATACAGGTCGACCTAGCTAGTTTTACAAGTTGACCCCATAAGTGAATGTATACACACAATAAATATAGGGTCCCTTGTCCCACAAACAAGGGGGTATCATACACCAATTTGGTGTGGCTTGGTCGTGACCTTAAAAATAGATTATTATTATTATATATGTGCACATTTGAAGAGAATACAAACAAGAAGAACAAGTACAAGTGTGCAGAAGAGATCTTAGGTTCCCAAGAGGTTTCGGGGAGTATTATTGGGGTCTAAAGGTACATAAGAGGAGTTTTCTTGAAGTTTTAAGGGTGTGCTATGAAGAAATAAGGTCTATGATGCTGAAAAGCATGCTGTTTTGAGGTTGTGATGTTGCAGTTTAGAATTATATTATGGGAATGATGCTATGAGGTTCTCTAGGGAAAGAAGGATAAATTTAACTATGGTTTGAAGCTATGTCTGGGGTATGAAGCAAGGAGAGGTGTTGGAGAATTAAATTTAAGGGTACGATGATGTTGTGAAATATGTGAAGTATGAAACATGCAGGTGAAGTCAAAAGCACTATGTGTATGAATATCTTGGATTGGTGCCTATACAAGTCTTACTGAGTTGGTGCTCAAATGAAGAGATTGGTGTCTCTATTAGGTTGGTGCCTATATAATATCTTGTTGAGTTGGTGCTCAACTAAAGAGATTGGTGTCTCTAGTAGGTTAGTGCCTACAATATTTGTAATACTAGGTTGGTGCCTACAAACATTTATAAAGATAAGATTTTGTTGTTTTTTCCCACAAGGGTTTCCAAATTAAAATCTATGTACTGTGATTTGAGTTTATATGCATATACTGTTAATGAATGATTGATGAATTCTCATTTAAAGTAAAAATAATCTTATATTGATTCACCCCCCCCTCTCAGTATAAGCACAAGTTCAAATGAAGGGCTCAGAGAAAGGAAAATTCCACAGAGAGAAGAAAACAAATGTTAATGAGTTAGGTATTGAGTAAGAGATAGTTGAGTTAAAGGAAAGAATGAGTATTATGATGGAGTTGCTATAAGAGGAAGAAAGATAAAACCAGACCTATGGTTGGAAACTGAAAAGGATAGTTTAATGGCCTATAGTGCTATCATTTGCAAAGAAACTGAGACACATATTGAATATCTGGTTCAAAGTAGAAGAGAAGAAACTCGAAATCATTAGAGAAGTTGAATGCAGGAAGAAGTCCATGGGAACAAAGAAAGAGGGTTTGGATATGTGAACCAGAGCAAGGATAAATTCTTGATGAAGAGGAGGTAAATGAGAGACCGGATGAGAGTCTCAAGGAAAGCTTAGAAAGTTTAGTTCAACATAGAGAAGTGATGCCAATACTAGAGGTATCAAGAGAGACAAAGGACTCTCAAGTTTTTCAAATTAATAGTTTATATGAATGTATGTTTGCTGGTTATGAAGAAAATGAGGTTGGACATGCAAAAGAAACTATCATAAAGGAGAAACAGGTAGAATTTTCTCGTGTATCACAGAAAAGCATGGAAGAGGACAAATTAAGGGAAAATTTTAAGATTCCAGGAAACTGAATAGAAGAAAATCTGAAAGGAAGTATTGTGATAGATCTAAGAGCGGAAAAAAAAACAGTTTACAAAGGAAGAAGATTTAATATGACATAAATATCTTATTTTCAAAAGGATCTCCAACAAATAAGATTTCAAATTTTAAAGAAAAACATCAAATTCCGAAATCAGTCCAATATATAGAAATTTTCGAAGGAGCCTTTAAAGGAGAAGATTATTTGTTTAAGAATGGAGCAAATGGAGTTCTGGAATGGACTATGCAACATGAATTCTTCTTTCTAGTATATTATGACAATGCCGCTTATGTAGATATGAAGCTTAAAGACCAAGAAGACTATAACATAGATGAGATGGAAGTAAGAGGAAAATAATTGAGTAATGAATATTTTCAATTTTTTTTGAATATTGACATCAGAGATGAAGCAATAATGGCCAAGAAGCAAAATTTGGCTGATCATTATTCTATGATCATAAGTCTAGAGAGGAATCTACAAGTATGTGGATTCAATAGTTAGCTTGAATGTGTATAAAATGAAATCTATAGAAAAACATGAATTTTGAGAAATGGTATAACTTGTTTGAATATGGAAGAAGACAATCTTCTACAAGAAAACAAGAACACAAGAGAATGAAGAAAGAACAGTATAAGGTGGAGATGATAAAAATATCAACTCAGACACAGTCAGGTGGTTGTACCTATGATAACAAATCAAGTGTACAACAAGCAAGCAAAACTTGGGATCCAGGAGGAGAAGATGTAACAAATGCACTTGTAATGGAGAAATTTTAGACTATAGGATTGTAGTTACAACCAACTAAGGAACTGTAAAGAAAATTAAAGATAGTAAAGAAGAAGAAGATGGTAGAAACATTAAAACATTCATGGACAAGAGCGCATGATTTTTTTTTTATTACTTGGAGTCTAATGAAAGATCATCCTTTAAAATTCATTTTATCCTAAATTTGTAGTAGTTTCTAGAGGGTTCTAGATTTTCTTATGAAAGAGAGGATTTTTTCTCCATAACTACTATAAAATGTAATTTTTTTTCTTATTTTGGGCATTTAGTTGAAGAGGTTAGTTAAATATAAGGGATATATAAGAGTTTGTTTAAATTTCCCTAAATTAGAGGATTGAATCCATATTTGTGATTCAATTTGATTTCCTCTTTATTTGTATAATTTGAGCATGAAAACGCAGATCTGGAGAGAGGTAGAATAGGTAGAGGGTATGAATAGAAGTAGGTAGGAGGTTGTGTGAAGAAGATCTTGGATTTTAATGATAAATATCTGCTGCAAATTCCATTCAACATTTTTCTCCTTTTTCTCTGTTCAAATTGTGATGGTTAATGTTAATCCAAGAATCGAGATGATTTCTATGTAATTTTATGGTGATTTCATACATTAATACCACAATCTTAGTGTATGAATCTTTGTTAATCAAGTCATGGAGTGCAAATCTTTAATTCATTTCCTAGTTTTGTACTTGAAACAAAAGTGTAAGTTTTATTGGTCTCCTACCAATCAATTACGTTTTTTTAGCCAAATTGGGTTAGCACTTGTTGATAGGCTGCAATAGGGATGAATAGTCGTAGTTTTAGCACTTGTGGATTAAAATTCAAATCGTGAAGCATAGATCACATTGATGATCGATGTGAACTGATCAATAAATAGATTATCGAATCAATGATGAGTCATTGATATTGTGAGAGGGATGGAAGACTGCCTATTGAATGAACAATCATGTAGAAGAGAATAGAAGGCTTGTTTCGAAGCAATCAAAGATTGTTTGGGTAAATTGTCACTTAATAGAAAATCCAAGATGGATCATACTTATTCCTTGGTAGATATGACAACATCTGTAACATATAGGAATCCAAGGGAAAATTTCACAAGTATCAAGCTACAAATTTCATTTATTTTTCAAGGGGACACCATTAAACATCGAAAAGCAGAGTGAAATTGCCTCAAGAAGGAAATCATTTATTTTTATTGGTACATTGTGAGAGAACTCCAAATCATGGGCCAAAGAAGATTGAATGGTAAAGCATCTGTGAGAAGGGACACATTGTTAAGTCAGATAATGATAGATCGTGGGTGTAGGATCAGTGCCAGATTATGGTCAAAGGATTCATTGCTTTCATGCTTCAAAAGTTTAATTGAAAACAACCAAAATGATTGATCCAAGCAGATTGTGGTCTGAGTTGAATTGTCATAGTTTTAATTTGGTCGAGAGATTTCCCCCTTCCATCATTTTATAAAGAACCAAGAACC